>JBAMNC010001350.1:362500-540000 GCA_037902135.1 Cetoscarus ocellatus | reverse complement strand
TGTACAAACAATATTGAACCATATTTTTATCATTTGTCAATGTTAACTTACCTTGAGGAAAAAGAGTGTTAATCATTCTCATCCTGTCAGTATTTCATAAGACGAGAGCCCAGTTGCTCTATGTGGACGGCCTCTCATAAGCATCAATGCAAGAAGTAAAATTTCAACCCATGATTCTTTTGTTCCTGCCATGACTTTTTTAGTTTTGTCTTTAAAGTTTGATTACCTCTTTATACACCCCTTCCTCTTGCTGTATGATAAGCACAATGTTTTATTTTTTTATTTTATTTTTTAAATATATTTGCAGGTTTTTTAGATAGATTTGGAATTATGGTATTAACAAAATGTGAATCATTATCGCTACCAAATTTTTGATGGAAGTCCCCAGTGTGGGATTATTTCCTTTAGCAATGCCTTTGAAACTGAAACAGCTGTTGTATACTTACATGGAAAACTCTCAATCCAAGTAAAACATATCAACAATTACAAGGCAATACTTGTATCCATTACATGTAGCAAGTTCAAGGAAATCCATCATTAAATGTTCGAAAGGCCCCTCAGGTGTAGGATGGGCTGGCTGGGGCATCTGTCCCTCCGCCAATATTGTTTTGTAGCACAGATCACACATTTTTTCTGCAGAAATTTTAACCAAACTGGAAAAGAAAACCTTAAAATCTTGGAGCATACCATAATTTAGTCACTTTTTCTAACATCCCCCATTTTGAGACATGGACAGAACCATGAGTCAAGCTATCCAAAATGGAAATATGGGTTTCAAAAGAAGTAAAAGGCTGTTGGATGTAATTCATAAACCTGACGCCAATTTTGTGAATCCCTTTCCCTTCCATTGTGTTAATTTTTGAGCAATAGCTGTTTTTTATAGCAAAGTAACATATTTGAGAGTGAATGTTATCATGGACAGAAAGAGCTATTCGCAAAAACGGGGGAAATTTTTTATGCAGCATTAGGATTTAGATTTAGTAGCAGCATTTCAATCTGTCATTTTGTTTGCGCACGGCATTTACATACTGCAACAGATGCTGTCAACAGTAAGGCAGACAAGAGATTAATGACAGGTGTTCTATGAGTTATTGGTTTGTTTGTTGATGTAAAAATCCTCAGTTTTTCGATAATGCATGAAAATTATGGCAAATACTAAAAGCATAACTGAGAATCAGTGCAGACAATGATGTTGTGTTTTTTTTTGTTTTTTGTTTTTTTTTTCCAGGAATGAAAGCTCATGTCAATGTAAATAATTATGCTACTTGTGCAGACAGGTTATTCTTAAGTCTGGCACTTTCAATTAGTTCAGTACATATGGCATATGAGACACAAAATTCACAAGTTGTTTGATTTTGCAGGGCTGAATTATCAACAAACACACAGCATGAGCGTTTGGAAGGGGTGTGTCAATGAATGAATCACGTGGTTTTGACACCATATCAACTACATTTAGACAGGAATGTGGTTCTTATCATCAATAGCAGGAAGTAAAAATGAAGCTATACAGCATTTTATAGTGACATGAGTTATAGATGGTAGAATGTTTTTTCCAGTGCAGCAGTGTCACCATACTGTTGAGGTAGGTCTGGAAGTCCCAAACAAGGAGAGGAAGACGGTGCTTGTTTTAATTCTGTAAAAGTTGTGTCAGCGTCAGTAGTCCAAGCCAGTAAGTCAGTCATGGCCAGATGTTTACCCCCATGAGTGATGTTAACAGGGGTTGGGAGATCTCCACAAGATTCCTAATCTATGGATAGCAATAGGCTGCTACAACAAACAAACAAAAAATTATTATTCTTATTATTTTCATCTAATTTGATTTTGGTACCTTCAGAATTATTTGAATGTGGTCCGGACCCAAACGGCGCCCCTCTGGTGTGATTATATGATTATCGTATTGATTCTGAAAATAAGTTTCAACTTGTTTTTAGAACCTGACATGACATTTCGTGCAAGAAAACACAGTAGTGATGTTGTATCCTCTTGACAGTTTTCTTTTGTTTTAGTTAACCATAAGGTCATTGAAAATTTGAATGAGTTTACTGCCACATGGTGGTGGCCAATGTGACAGATTCCAAGATAAAACTGCATAAACCAAGGTAGGACTAGAAGTAAAACCCTGAGGCATTCTAATCCAAGGGTATCTTTACTCATTGAACCTGAAAGCAAACCAAAATTGAGAGTCAGATGAACAAGAATACTTAAAAATGCATTTGCAATTACAGAAAACTAACAAGAACTTGATGAGACCTATGACATCTGTAATTACAGTAGGTACAGTTGGGGTTGGATGTTGTATTGTCTTTGTCCCCACAGATCCTGAACTGGTTCCCAATATCATTCAGTTTTTTAATTGGCAATATGGGGGTGTTGCATGGTGAATTAGGATATTCCATGATAGCACCTCTTTCTATGAGAGACTGAATGACAGAATGGATGCCTTCAACAGCTTCAGAACTAAGTGGGTATTGTTTCTTACATGGTCTAAAATTGGATTTTTGACGTACAACAACAGGTGTTGCTCCTTTTATGTTTCCAAAATCAAATTTACTTTTAGCCCACAGTCTATTCAGTACTGTTGATGGCAAACTTTCTTCTTCAGCAGTTAATGTCATCAGTGTGGATTGCGGTGTTTGTGCATGCATTGTTCGTACAGCAGTTACTGTAATGTTTACGGGATATGAGTAGGTTTCCATTGAAACGGAATAATATCTATCATTTGTTTGACGTTGCCAGTCTGACACTTCTAAGACTGTTTTTACCTAGGGGCCAATGTCCACCCAGTTGCAGTCAGAGGTTTTTTTTTTTCAAAGGAATGTGGGGGACAGAATCATGCATTGAGTAAATTTTATGCTGAGTTTCAGATAAGTTTACCACCGCAGCAGCAAACTTTGATCCTATGAGAACGGTATTAATTCGTAAAATGTCTTTGTCTTTTATTGAAGTCCATTTTTCTTCATAAATGTAATCTCTCGTTTTATGTGACAAATGTGACACACATCGTAGACATTCAAGTGTCTCTGAAAGTTGTGGTACTTTGGAAAACAAGTCATGTATAACTTCAGTATCTTGAATGACCCAAGAATACTGGTGATCACCCTCAGGAGAAAGGACAGGATATAGACTAGCTTTTTCACATATCACTTTTATACCAGAGGGATCACATTGCATGTTAAGGCCTAAAACACACATAAGGTCTCTGCCTAACAAATTAACAGGACATACATCAGAGAGAAGGAACGGGTGTTCTCCAATATAGTCTCCAAAACATACAGTTAGTGGTTCAGATACTGGTTCAAAACCTGGGACACCCGAAGCACCTATTGTTTTTAGGAATTTGGCTGTTTTTTTTTTTTTTTTTTTAGCATTAGGTAATAATTTAGTCTGGATAACAGAGACTTCTGCTCCTGAGTCTACAAGGAATGTCACATTAACACTTTGTACACACAGAGTTAACCTAGGGGGTGTTTTGAAATCTACCGTTAATTGTACATATTGTTGGTATGTAACAACTGGTTTGTCATTTCCTCCTATGTATGTGTTTATGCGCTCAATGCTCTGACCTGCCCCAGCTGTCTCCTATGCCTGCTTTGGTTGGAGTCCCAGAGAACAAACAGAAAGTCCAGTTGGTGGTGTGTGTGGCCATGAGTCCTCCAGATGCCGTATCTTCCTGTTGGGTCTGATAGAAAGTGGGACAGTTGCGAGATACATGAACATATCCTTCACAATTGCAACATCTCAGTCTGTTTAGGTTTTTTTTTTTTTTTTTATCCTTTCTGGTTCTTTTTCTGTGCTTCTTCATCCTGGAAACCATTAACTGAGCAGTTTGGAGTTTCTTACTCTGCTTTGTATCCAAGTCCACCTTATTCCTCTCAGCGTGCAGCACGTGAGACCAGATAGTTGTCACTGGCGCTGTTTCCAAGCAGACACATGACACCAAAACCTGGGTCCCAAGGTCAGGGCTGAGACCATTCACCAATGCTGTTTTCACAGGTCAGTGTGCACTGCATTGTCCTAGTTGATGCTGGAGTGAGCTGCAAAGACAGTTTCCATATGGCCACGATGATCAGCAGCTAACTCACCTTCCTTTGGCTTAGTGTTGTGGATCTCAGTTCAGCAGAGTCTTAGTGGAAACACTGTCCACACTGCATCATAGAGGTCGTCCACCATGCCAGAAAATGCCATGGATCTCACTTGGTGTGTCAGTTCTCATGTTGGTCCATCTTAGCTTAAAGAACAACTGTGACAGGCAGCTTTGATCTTTTGCAGGGTTGGATTATACATCGACAACAGTTGTTATATTGCTGTGATCCATTTCTCACCCACTGTCTTTGAGGATCAGGTTATCCCTCAGTCCATCAGTCAGCCAGGGTCTGTACAAGAACTTTTCCTGAGTTCTTTGGTTTCCTCATTCGTTGGTTGCTGCTGGGGGTTGGTGTATGTCATCATGAGCATCTGAAACACACTCCCTTTATGATCATCTCCAAAATTAGCAGTTGAATGAAGCTGCAAGTGTAGAAACAGTTTTGTAGGAGATTTCAGGTTAGCATTTACTTTCCTTTCAGTCTGTTGTCCTTTAAATACTGATGCTCGGGTCAAAGAGAAGGTTCAAGAGTTCAAGGTACAGAGTCCATCCTCAACTGCTAGGCTGTCAGCTGCTGCGTCTGTCACCAGTGCTGTAGGATTCTCTTCAGGCCTGGAGACAGCATAAGGAGGGGGGAGAGCAATACCCCTATCTCTACGTCTCTTTTTTCACCTTGTTTTCATCCATGCACAAACCCTCTTGACTTTGCTTGACCATTAAACCAGTAGCAGACTTCGCTTCCCTTATTCCTGCTTCCACCTCCCATTTTTTTTAAGCATGCCAACCTACTTTGTCTCGTTGTACTTTCTTTTCTTTCACTTTTCCGTCTAGTAAAACTTTGCACCTTCTTGAAACATCCATGCATAGTGTACCTATAAAAAGAAACACCCCCTTGGTTAACAGATGCCATAGTGAAACATTTTCAACCACACTTGTACCCCATTTGTCTGCCAATATTTTAACAGGACCTGAAAAAGGGTCCAGTATCTGATTTTTCTTACCCACATTGTTCTCCATGTTTTCTGCTGACTCAGTAACAGGTGTGCTTTCATTTCAAAAAGTTTACCATTCACTCACATATCACACTCACTCTTCCTCCTCACTCTCCTTTTTAATTTTAGACCAGTTAAACCCATTTTAATGGTAATTCAGCTAGATGCTGCTACATTAATCAACATCATTACTCTTAAGATTATTTTAATAATATAATAGCTATAGATATATTCATAATAATAAATATTAACCTCAATATTAGATTGATCTTTCTATCCATGGTTGTATTAATTATAACTATAGTGACTTTTTTTTTTTTTTTTTAACACACACTTATATATATATATATAAATATATAGACTTGAGGACCCTCTTTGAAATGAGATATCACATCACAAAGGCTTACCTCTAATAAATTTCTATTCAACAAATGTGATGCTTTATAAATAAAGATTGTTTAACTGAGTAATCTTCCCATACTAGTATGGTCGGATCATATCAAACACAGACTAACTTTGGGTAGACTCTTATTCAGCCAGGTGGTTTGTATGACACATTCGTTCCGAGCAACGCACCCTTTAACATACAGGACTGTATGTGAGACACTGAATGAGTCATCCCAAAGTATTTTATTTTACTTAGCTCAAAATTTTCCACTCATAGACCCAATTTATTCTGGTGGGACCTTCTACCATGAGTGTGCCTTAAAACTTCTTAGTGTTAATTCCCTTTCTGTTTTTATATTTTTTAAAGTTTTTTGGGTTCCAACACCTCACAGGAATTATATGGAACAATAGCACTTTTTTTTGTCCTTTTGTAAATTTTCTTCACTTGCTATATTCAATACTACGCTTAGAATTACATGAATATAGGACGCGCAACACTGCAGCGTCTGCAGGCTTCACATGCACTGCATAGCAACCTTAAGGATTTACGCAAAACGATTGACACCACAAAGCAACCGTACCTAGGATTTAACAACAACATAGGAATGATCCATAACACTGTACTCACTGGTTAAAATAGATGGAGAGTCCACTGTCCAGCACCTGCACCCTTCATCAGGCGGGATCCTGTCCTCTGTTTGTCAGAGCGGAACTTTCCCTTGCCGGCAGTTAACCTTCAGAAGATTCAGGCGCTGATCAGTGGAACTTCCATCCCATCCTCGTCGCCAAAAAATGTGAGTTTTGTCCCTCCTAAATATGGAAAATTGACCAGAAAAAAAGAAGAAAACAAGAGACTCAATGTTATGGATCATGGTTCCTTTATCTCAGAAAACATGCGGCATGGAGAGGAGACCTGGAGAGGTGTCCTCTGAAGACAAGACAGTTCACCAACCTTAAATACAGCTCTCACAGAATCACATGACACAATATATGTATATTTAGCATCTGTTCAAGAGAGGATAGACCTCAGGACACCATATACAGGTAAAATTTCACACCCTGTTGAAAACCACCCCCACCACCTGTTTACAAAGGGGTCAAAAGTTGTCTAAAAACAGATGTCAGACCTTGGTGTTGTTTTACTCACTGAGTTTAAATAAAGCTTTTCAAAAAATTCCTCACAATGTATATATATGTATATAAATGTATGCATTTCTCCCCCTCTACAGAAATCTGCTGTACAGCGTCCACTGCCATACTTTTGCTTTCAGAGGCCAAACATTGTAAAATGCACATTCCCATTTGTCTTAGGGACCACGGCTGCTTTTCAAAGGAGCAGACATATAGTTCTGGCTTTTCCAGACAATGAGCAGCATCACCGTGAGTTCCTGATACAGTGTGGTAATCAAACTCGGTTTAGTTCTTTTTCTAAATGTTTTTAATGTCTCTTTTACTGTCCTGCACTGATGGTAGACAGCTCAAACAAACACTGAGGTTTGTATGGCATGGAATGACAAAAAAGGCTATTCTCTTCTCTTCAACAGGAGATGAGAGTTTCTCTATCAGTTCAGTTTCAATCGAATGATTTTAATGGAGTTGGTGTCAGAACATGTTTTAAGTTATTATACCATTGTGCTGTAAATCTGTTGGGGCCTTGGCATTTATTTGTTTGAAGTTTTGCTCGACCAGCATACCTTTCTTCCTGTTACAGGTGGGTCAAAGCACTGTTTTGCTCTTCTGTAAGTGAAGGTAGATTTATTACATTAAAAAAATCTTCCATCTTAGTATAGTATTGAGGATACCTGAAGGATGGAACATGGGCCTTACACAGGCCTGGATGAATTCAGGGCTGGAGCAATACAGGGACCAAGTTGACCCAGCAAAGTGCCAAACAGGCATATACTCCCACACCTGACCTTACCTCAGTCTGAGAAAAATGCTTCTTGAGCACAGTATCTATCACAAATGCCAGTGTTTCAATTGATTCCATTGTTCTATAACAGAAAGCTTATGGCATTTTTTTGCTTAAATGAAGCTATAGCAAACAGAATCACTTGGACACAATGAAGTATGACTGTTGTGATTTTAGTAGCTAATCCAGCAGGAAAACAACAATCATTTCTCATGTTGCATCTGGAACAACAGGAGGAGGTCAGAATGCAGCTCCATCCAGTCAGCAATGTTTTCCAGATGGTCTAACACTTAAACATCTTGAGTTTGGTTCTGAGGAGTGTATAGTTCCACTCATGTTTATGTATTTCAATCTCTTTCTGCAGACATCCAGCAGCTGTCAGTGATGAAAGAAGAACAGCCTGTCCATGTGAAGAGTGAGGATGAAGATGAAGAGAAACCTCAGTCCTCACAGCTTCATCAGATGGAGACCAGAGTTAAAGGAGAAGAGTGTGGGGGAAATTATGAGGAGATGAACCCTGCTCCAGGGAGACACTTTCAACCAGAGACTGAAGTCAAGACTGAAGACACTGACAAAAGTGTTGATTGGAGTGACGGTAGAGAGCGTCGACCAGATTTAAACCATGTGAAAAGAAATCGAGTTAGGAGACGAAAGCCTGTAGAGAAACTCTTCAGCTGCTCTGAGTGTGGTAAAACACTAAGAATAAAGAGTCATCTTGACCGTCACATGTTAATTCATACTGGAGAGAGACCCTTCAGCTGTGCTGAATGTGGTCAAACATTTACAGAGAACAGTAAGCTAAACCGTCACAAAATGGTTCACACTGGAGAGAAACCTTTTAGCTGTGATGAGTGTGGTAAAACATTTAGATGCAAAAGTCTGGTAAACCGTCACAAAATGGTTCACACTGGAGAGAAACCCTTCAGCTGTGATGAGTGTGGTAAAAAATTTAAATCCAAAGGTGAGCTAAACAGTCACAAAATGGTTCACTCTGGAGAGAAAGGCTTCATTTGTGATGAGAAACGCTTCATTTGTGATGAGTGCGGTAAAACAGTTAGATCCAAAAGTCACCTAAAACGTCACAAAATGGTTCACACTGGAGAGAAACCTTTCAGCTGTGATGAGTGTGGCAAAACATTTAAAGACAAATGTACTTTAAAACGGCACAAAATGGCTCACACTGGAGAGAAACCCTTCAGTTGTGAAGAGTGTGGTAAGAAATTTAAATTGCAAGCCAGTTTAAAAAGTCACAAAATGGATCACTCTGGAGAGAGACCCTTCAGCTGTGCTTACTGTAGTAAAACATTTAGAACGAAAAGTAGACTAAATTGTCACAAAATGGATCACACTGGTGAGAAACGTTTCAGCTGTGATGAGTGTGGTAAAACATATAAATACAAAAGTGAGCTAAACAATCACAAAACTGTTCACACTGGAGAAAAACCCTTCAGCTGTGACAAGTGTGGTAAATCATTTATAGCCAAAGTTCGGTTAAACAGACACAAAATGGTTCACACTGGAGAGAGTCCCTTCAACTGAGAAGAGTGTGATGGAAAAAAATTAGAATCAAAAGTGAACTAAATATTCACAAAGTTGTTCACACTTAAGGGAAGTCCTGATTACTGTGGTAGAATATTTATTAAAATAGGTCATCTAAACACATGTTAATTTACACTGGAGTAAAACCTTTTTAGTCGTGATGAGTCTGGTAATACATTTAAACGCAAATATATTCTGGACAGTCACATGTTCATTCACACTAGAGAGAAACCCTTCATTTGTGATGAGTATGGTAAAACAGTTAAATGCAAAAGTCACCTAAACCGTCTCAAAGTTGTTCACACTGGAGAGAAACCTGTTACCTGTGATGAGTGTGGTCAAAGATCTGAAGACAAATGTACTTTAAAATGGCAAAAAGTGGATCACACTGGAGGGAAACCCTTAAGCCTTGCCTACTGTAGTAAAACATTTAGAACCCCAAGTAGATTAGACTGTCACAAAATGGATTATACTGGTGAGAAACCCTTCAGTTGTGAAGAGTGTGGTAAGAAATTTAAATTGCAAGCCAGTTTAAAAAGTCATAAAGTGGATCACACTGGAGGGAAACTCTTCAGCTGTGCTAACTGTAGTAAAACATTTAGAACCAAAAGTAGACTAAACTGTCACAAAATGGATCACACTGGTGAGAAACCCTTCCGCTGTGATAAGTGTGGTAAGAGCTAAACAATCACAAAGTTGTTCATACTGGAGAAAAACCCTTAAGCTGTGATGAGTGTAGTCTAAAATGTTGATTCAAAGGTAATTTAAAAAGTCAAAATGGTTCAAAGTGGAGGGAAATCCTTCAGTTTCGGAGAGTGTGGTAAAACCTTTAAATCCCATGCCGGTTTTAAAGGTCAAAAAATTGATCCCTCTGGAGAGAAACCCTTTAGCTGTGACAGCTGTGGTAAAACATTTAGATACAAAATTGACCTAAACCATCACAAAATGGGTTACACTGGAGAAAAACCCTTCAGCTGTGACAACTGAGGTAAGTCTTTTAAAGCCAAATTATGGCTAATCAGTCACAAAATGGTTCACACTGGAGAATAACCCTTCGGCTGTGATGAGTGTGATGAAACATTTAGAAGTACAAGTAGACTAATGGCCCTTTTCAATTAGCCCTACTCTACTCGGTGCGGCTGTCCCTGACTCTGCCCGGCTCTACTCTACTCGCATTGTGCTACTTTTCCACCAGCCTGGTTCCCTACCCAGCGGGGGCGGGTTGCTGTGAAATAGCTGGGCGACACTGCGTTCATGTCATTTTGAGTGCGACGCAACAATCAAAACAATGGAGGACTTGGAGGCAATAGTATACTTGATGCTCGGCCTGTGGCTTTTTGTTATTAACCGAATGAAAGAGGAAAGCTGAAGAAGGCTGCAGGGGGCGAGAAGAAATACCCTTGAGAAGTACAGGACAGTTTTGGAAGCTATACAGCAGTTTGAAGCCGAGGACGAGAGCAATCGGGCTGCAAAGAAAAGACGTACGAGGGTAAGCTAATGGAAGCTACCGCTAGCTTGTTAGCTAGCTCGTAATGATAAAGTCCTGTGTTTAACTCGGTGATGGCAGCAAGTTATTGCCAGAAAGTAACACAGCGTATGTACTGCAGTCCTGTGTTGGACATCGCGCTTATGTCCCATCGGTGACAACATTCTCTGACCAATCAGTAGCTGGCATTCGGTCGACGTCACCTTTTGGTATTGACTCAGCTTGCTTAGAACCAAAGCAGAGTAGGTACTAAAAACTGGTTTGTTTTAGGAGGTACTATGCCGGTGGAAACGCAACGCAAACAGAGTAGAGCATAGTAGAGTAGAGTAGAGTAGGGCCAAGGCGGGCTGGTGGAAAAGGGCCATAAGTATTCATAGGTAGTTGTTCACACTGAAGGGAAACCCTTCAGCTGTGCATAGTGTGGTTAAACATTTATTAACATAGATCATCTAAACACTGTAGCGATTATTTTTCTGGATATTAATTAACATTAATTAAAGAAACTAATATTCATTTAATATTTGCTCTCGTTAATAAAAGGGGCACCATCCTTTTTATACAAAAAAGGCAAAATGTAATTCATTAATTGATTTATTAATTATTTTAAATTAAAATCAGATAAATCAATTAAATCAAACTTTATCAATTTATCAATTTCGTCAGTCTCAAGTCTAAAGACAGAGTTCTTACACAGTGATGTCATTCCTCCAAATAGAATACCAACAGACAGAACTTTAAATTTAAGGGTGATTTATTAAAGTATATGATGAATATATCAGACAAAATAAAATAAAGTAAAACACTTAAGTCATATTAACCAATGATGCTGTGAATAAGGAAAGAAGTTATGAACCCTCAAGAAACATCTGAGTATATTGAGTGGTTATAGAGGATTAATTTAACAAAATTATCTGCTTTGAAAAGGCCAAATCAGAGGTAACTAATGGGGAATTAAAATAAAACACTCAAGCCCATCTGTAGGAGTTCAGAACCGCAGTTTTACTATGATGTTGCTCTTGGGTCGGATCTCAAACTGGTCCGGGAGCTCCTGGAGAGTCTTAAGGACTGTTCTGGTTCGGATTCGTCCCAAAGGGAGGCTGAGAAGTCCACACTCAATCCAGTGCGAAGGGGATCCAGAAAGGGGGGTTTGCCGACATGAGCTGGTCCCGTAGCTTTCACGGGAGAGAGGTGCCATCTTAGATTGGACTAGCAGGTTCTGTTAACGGTGAAGCTGGAGCTGGAGCTTTGAGTCTCGATTAGATGAAAAAAATGATTTGTAAATAATTCCAAAAATTATTCAATGGCCGGATGAATATTATTCTGAAATTAATAACACAAGTCAATTTACTATGAAACAAATCTTTGTAGTCTTATAGCTTACTGGCTTATCAAGAAAACCGGCGGGCGTGTTACGTTACTTAGACAAAACTTAGAAAAAGATATAGGAAAGGATATTGGAGAACTAGGAGAAGATACTGGAGAGCTACTGGAGAGCTGCGTTGACAAAAAGAAAAACAAATAACCGTAGAAAAGGACATAAAAAAGTGTAGGGATGAAAGTCAAAGAAGAAGAGAAAGAGAGGAATGTGTCTCTCTGGTTTTGACTTCTAAGGAGGGTCTCACAGGAGGAGGGCCTTAGATGAGTAACAAAGACTTTATCAGCTTACATTTGGCCAAAATATTAAGTTGTACTTCGATAACCATCCAGTATTAACACTCCAACTGAGTAGAAAAGCTTATGATAAGCATTTTGATATCAAACGTGATCATATCTAAACAATAAGAAAGAATAAAACGGTTTCAATCTTATTAAAAATACAAACAAAATATATGTGGTTAACATTTAGATCTATAACTTTGTGTGCCTTTGAGATGCTATGCTATCAAACTCCATGTACAGATGTCCTGTAATAAACATTCCTTCAATAACAGGAAATAATGCATAGTGCAGAGTACATTTCTGGAGGAAAATTCTCTCCTCAGTCTTCCACTGAGGGGTGCTCTTGGTTCATTAGAGGCTTATCATCAGAAGGGCTTTCTGAAGATTAATTGTATTTTATTCATAACTTTGGCATTGGCAAGGTTAGAAAAACAGAAGTCACATCATAAGAATGCATTTTTCATGACAGAATCAAATATCACTTTGTTAGATGTGTCCATTGTTTCATTAAAGAGTTTATAAGGTTGTGGTTTTCTGTTGGCTGAAAAACATCTGTTTTCTATACTTGGGGCAGATGAGAGGTCCAACTACCCAGGAGGTCAAAAGTCATCTTAGGTGTCACAGAAGAATCTTCTAAGAGTATAACAGAATTATTTAAGCCTCTGGGAACGTAGTCTGGTCGAACACCTTATCATTGTTTAGTCCATGAAGTTCAGGGCAATAAATACATCTTTGGCGTCAACAAAGTTGTCTGTTGGTCATAGATGGCAGGAAATAAAGAGAGACTTTATGGCTCCACATGTCTCTAGTAAGTTACAACCAGGCCTTATAGAGAAGGAGAAAGGAATGAAGGCATTCTTGTCCTTTGGAGGAGTTTAATCTTGCTACAACACGCATGTTCATTTACACTGGAGAGAAACCTTTTAGCTGTGATGAGTGTGGTAAAACATTTAGATATAAAAAAAAAAAACCTCTGGGGAGTCATGAGGTGACTCATGCCAGAGAGAAACCGTTTCACTGATGACAAGTGGTTGCCAAATGTTGAGACCTTTGTCTTCCTAACCTTTTTTGTACCAAGGCATACTTTTAAGGTCCAAAATGTCCAACATATCCCCTCTCAGTGGTTTTACTTGGCTGAGAGATCTAGACCTGTTTAGGTGAACAGGGGTGGAGATAGCTCTTCATCTTGACAGAGTCTAGTCCAGGATCTCACTATACAACTACTTTCTATCTACTGTGCACTCGCCCATTTGTCCCAGTTTACTCCACCATTTAGTTCTCCCTCTGTGTAAAAGTTATTCAACCCAACCGGAGAGAGGCGGGAGAGGAGCACCAAAAGTAGTCTACAGAGCAAAACCAGTGAGGAGAACTTCATCCATTCCATCATCACCTGCTGTAGACTCTGTTCAATGTCCACTCAACACCACCCTCCACATAATTCCTGGTCTGGTCTTCACACAAGGCTCAGCTGATAGTCCTCACAGGAGCAGGTCATCTCCTCACACCCCAGCAGCACCAACCTGAACTGGACTGACTGACTCACCGTGAGTTCTTCTGTTTCAGCCATAAGGTCCATTTTATTTCATACTTTGTTGGTAACCAATGGAGCATCCAGTTGTTACAACATGTTGATTCATACATGAGAGAAACTCTTCAGCTGCTCCAAGTGTGGGAAAGAATTTGAAGAGAAACAGAATCTGTCCAGTCACATCCTGATTTATATTGAGAGAGAGGGAAACCCTTTGGCTGCTCTGCTTGTGGAAAAACACATTTGACAGGAAAAGTGTTCTGACCAAACCTGGTAAACCACAGAACAGAGCTTTGAAAGAACTGAAAAAATCTGCAATTCTTGAGTTTGTTTTGTTTTCTCTGTGCTATTCTTTTGACTTATTTATACTACATTCACTTATTTTATTTTTGTTTCAGTGATGTTTGAACTCATATATGACCTTTTGAGAGACCTTAAACTTAAGATGAACATGTTGTGGTTTAATCACTTGTCAGACTTCAACAGGTCTTGCAGAGGTTTTATTCTTGTTTTTTGTTGGTTTTTATTTCCATTTTGATCTGGTTTTAAATTTGATGTGAATAACCAAAGTTTGTTACATTTTTGACATTTTCAATAAATCCTTTTAACATTTGGAGAGAAGTTGGTGCGGATTTTGTTTTAAACTTTTAGATATTACAGTAATGTAGTCAATTTTTCCCTGAAAGACCCTCACTCCAACGCAGAGTGGCCCCAGGTAGGTAAGATCAACAATCCACACCACAGCTCACATTACTGATTGACCCATTAGGGCACATTTCACATCTCACACCACTAATTAGCATCTAAATGAGGAAGGTCTGCAGTTACTTCTCCTCCTGGATCCAGGCTTCGATTTTTATTTTTTAATTTTTCAGAGGGAGGAGGAGAAGAATTATTGGACTTCATAACCAATCAGAGAGAGGAGAGAGATTAATGGACTGGATAGATAGATAGATAGATAGATGTACTTTATTGATCCCGAGCTGGGAAATTGTGGTATTACAGCGGCTGATTTCAGAGTAAGTGGTAAAATATACTTGAAAAAGTGATGGAGGATCTTAACAAAATATAATGCACAATATGTACTAAATACAAAGAAAAAAATGCCAATAAGATTTAATGAAAAAATGACTAAAGAAGGCAATAGGAGTCCACTGTTGATTAACTGATTAACACAGGGCAGAGTAAGTCGCAGGAATGAAATAGCAGCTTTTACCATCATTACTGAACAGTCAAAGTGCTTTGTCTGAGGTTTTGGGGCAGTGGAGAGAACTGTATCGCCCTCTGCCTCTGCATCAGCTGATGGAGGAATGTAAACAACAATGGCTAATGTGAATTCCCAAGGCACGTAATACGGCCACCAAGAGTTCAATATCTCGGCAACAGAGACATTCCTTCATATTATCGTGTCAGGCCACCTTCACTTACGTAAAGGGCAATCCCTCCTTCTTTATTCTTGTGGCTCCGCGTAATGTCCCTGTCAGCTCTAAAAGCTGTGAAGCCGGGTATAGCCACACAGTGATCTGGGACGTGCGAGTGAAGGCATGTCTTGGTGAAACACATCGGGCTGCACTTAAGATATTCCCGCATTGGCTCCGAATAAGCACCCCGAGCTCATTGGTCTTGTTGCCGAGAGATCTAACGATCTAACGTTCCCCATCACTTCCGCTGGAAGGTGGTTTGTGTCTTGTCCTCTTGATTTTCCTCTTTGCTCCAGCTCTGCACCCCCGGTGTCTCCTCCTCAGCTCCTCTGGGACTGCAGGCCTTGCTCCGGGCAGAAGTACCGTCATTGAAAGCGCCATCAGCAGATCACAAATGAACAATGGTCTCTCTCCTCTGTGCTTCCCTCTCCACTGCAAAAAGTTCAAAAACTGGCAAAAAAGCTGCAACATCGGATCCCAAAGTGAATTCGACTATTGCCCTACAACTAATAAAAGCTAAATCTACAAATAAAAACACAGAAAAAGTAAACTTCAGAGCTTTTGAATGTTGAATAAAACACACAGACGACGAGAGCTGCTATAACAGGCTACCACCATACACGGCGCCTTGGCAACCAATAAGTAATTAATAATTAATGATAACCCATCAGAGATAAAGGAGGAGAGAGGTTGTTGGAGTCATTAAGATGACACAAAAAAGATTATTTTTTATTGTGCAACAGGTTGCAAAATGACATAGATTGTGGCTTAAAGGCAAAAACAAAACTGTTAGGTATGGAGTCCAGATGGTGTAATGAGTAATCTCACATCCTGAGGGAAGAAGCTGCTCTGCAGTCTGGTGGCACAGCGGATACTTCTGTTCTTTTGCCTGATGGCAGCAGGGTGAACAGGCTGTGGCTGGGGTAGGTGTTGTCCTCAAGTATTCTCTGGGTTTTGCGTCGGCACCTCACCGATGATATCACCGATGCTTGCTCAGTAGATGGGTACCGATGATATTTTGGGCAGTTTTCTTTGCAGAGTCTTCCTGTCCTGGGGTGTGCTCATCCAATGCCAGTTTGTGATGCTTCCAGTCAGGGTTTGCTTTCAATCGCTCCTTTGTAAAAGTTGACTAGAACTTGGCATGTGGCTTTTTCAAGTTTCCTTAAGAAAAAAACATTTTTGAGTTTTTTTAACATGAAGTCCATGACAGGTTCTCTGTAATGTTGGGCTGGCCGGATTAATGCAGATCCCACACATCCTGGCCATGGACTTTTTGTACCTCTCCCCTCACGGAAAAGGCACAGAAACATCAGATCCACAACCAAGAGACTGAGAGGCAGCTTCTTCCCAGGAGCTGTGAAATCAGTCACCCCCTCCCCTCCTCCTCATGAATGGTCACACACACCTCCCCCTGCTGGAACACTCACTTGGACCCTCTTCCTTCCCTCGGCCCTTCACTGTTTATTATATTTGTTTCTGACTACCTCAGTCGGGAGCTACTGCTCGAAATTTCGTTGTGTCCCCATATAATGACAATAAAGGATTCTTGATTCTTGATTGATGTTGATTCCTAAGAACTTAAAACTGCTCACTCCATCTCAGCTCCACTGATGTAGACGGGGTTTGTGTCTTTGCCTCCTTTTTTTCTAAAAATCAACTATCAGCTCTTTGGTTTTACTGATGTTAAGCAGTAAGTTGTTTTCTGTGCACCATTTCGCAAGATTCTTGATTTCTTCCCGATATGAGTCATGGGTGTACAGTGTGTACAGGAGGGGGCTGAGCACACAGCCCAGGGGGGCTCTGGTGTTGAGCATGTGGAGGAGGAGAGACTGCTGATCTGGACTGACTGGGGTCTGTTTGTGAGGAAGTCCAGTATCCAGTTGCAGAGAGTGGTGCTTATGCCCACAGTGTTCAATTTTCCAATCAGCTTCATGTTAATGCGATGAGCTAAAATCAACAAACAGCATTCTGATGTGGGAGTTGCTTTTCTCAAGGTGAGGGAAGACTGAGTGAAGGGCAGTGGAGATGGCCTCCTCCTTGGATCTGTTGGTTCTGAATGTAAACTGGTGAGGGTCCAGACTGGCAGGGATGTTCTTCTTTATGTGCTGAAGAACCAGTTTCTCAAAGACTTCATCAGGATGGGGGCAAGGACCACAGGGCGGCAGTCATTTAGATCTGACAGTGCAGACTTTTTAGGCGCAGGGACGATGGAGGCTGTCTTTAAAGCAGGTGGGAACACTCTCCTGTGACAGTGATATGTTAAAAATGTCAGTAATGACATCTACTAGCTGGTTGACACATGTTTTAAGTTCACAGCCAGGGATGTTACCAATCCCAGCAGCTTTCCTCTTGTTCACTTTCAGCAGGACTTTCCTCACACCCGCTGTAGAGACTGACAGTGGCTGGTTTTCTGGAGGCAGAGTAGACTTTACAGCTGTCTCTGTGGTGAAGAAGTCAAAGTGAGCATAAAATGTGTTTAGCTCATCTGATAACACGGCCTCACACATTACAGGTTCCAGAGATAGGCAGTCAGTGTGGCAATAGTGACCAAAGACTTGAGGCGAACAAAGAACAGGCAGAAGTTGGTACACAAAAACGAGAATCAGATCAGGCAGCAACGTTCAGAGACATGAGGCAAAAAGACGAGGCCAGAAAAACAGGCAAGGTTATACACGGCCAGAGGTGGGCCTTACTATTAGGCAAACTAGGCATTTGCCTGGAGCCCCAGGCCCCATACAAGGCCCTTTGGGGCCCCCAAAATGCCCTCTTGATATTTTGTCTCCATATTTATTGTTTTTATAAAAATGTCTTTAAAATAGTAGCAATGGGATGTCTAATTTGATCAATAATTCATGTTTTGACTGTCTTTCTGCCAACTGTGCACCCCCTTCAGTCTGCACTACATGGACTATTCCATGCTACGCATCACGCTGCACCTATGTGGAAATGATTATGGCGTTAAATCCAATAGCGGGAAGAGAGAGAAGAGATATCGAGACATGAAGCGAACACACAGCTGAGAAAAAGCTGAGAGATGAGAAACAAATCTCAGAGACCAGAGAGATGAATACAAAAGCATTCAGAAACAAGCAAGGAAGATAACAGCCCAGTGTGACGGGAGAGGCAAACAAACAGTCAAGGTCAAGGTCAAGGTAAACTTTATTGTCCCTTAAGGGAAATTTGTCTTGGGCGTTGTGCTACATTATTGCTTCACAGCAAAATAACAAAATAAATAAATAAAATAACAACCACCTAAAAGAAAAACAGGAATTGACAACTAAACCAGGACTAAAAACAGGAAACACATTACAATGCCAACACAGGCATACAGACATACAGAGACATTAGACAATTTAAAGTGCTAGAAAAAGTGCCAAGTGCTAAAGTGCTTGTGTACATTGCACGTTGCTCTATTGCACTAGTTTTTTGCGTTGTTCAACAGCTTGATGGAGACTGGAACAGATGATAATTTGAGTCGATTTGTTTTGCACTTTGGTATTCGAAATCTTCTCTTGAAGGGAGAAGTTCGTATTCGGAGGACAGTGGGTGAGTGGGGTCTGAGGAGATTTTTGTTGCTCGTGTCATAACTGACTGGTTATACAAATTCTCTATGGACTCATATTGTTTCATACCAATTATCTTCATTGCTGTTCTGTGCATGTTAGCCAATCTGTTGTTCAGCTGTACTGTTAGGTTGCCAAACCAGGCAGTGATTCCATATCTGATTAGGCTCTCTTTAAAATATCTTTGTAGAAAATTAGCATGATCTGATTGCTCACACCATACAGCCTCAGTCGTCTAAGAAAATACAGTCTCTGCTGCAGTTTATTACACAAGTTATCAATGTGTGACTTCCAGCTGAGCAGGTTACCCACATGGACTCCTAGATATTTGTATGTTGTCACCTGATTGATAGTTTGGTCTTTAATGACCACTGGCTTATGTGAAGCCTTTTGCCTTGGGTCAAAGACCATCTCCTGTGTTTTTGTCACATTTAAAATCAGATGGTTTTTGTCACACCGCTTAATGAAGGTGTCAATCTCATCGTGGTAAACAAAAAGGTCCATGTCCTTATGCAGAAGGCTCACAATTGCTGTGTCATCAGCAAATTTAAAAATAAAATTATTAGGATGTACTTTCCTGCAGTCATTAGTATAAATTGTAAAAAGGATTGGTGAAAGTATGCAACCTTGTGGAACTCCTGTATTACAGTGTCTGATGTCTGACAGTGTCTGATTAAACTTCACTTGCTGTGTGCGGTTAGTTAGAAAAGAATACAACCATTTGATCTGGGTAGTGTTGACATTCATGCCCTTCAATTTTTCCAAAAGCAGGTGAGGTTGCACCGTATTAAATGCTGAGCTAAAATCAATAAATAAAATTCGAGTATAAGCTTTTGTCTCTTCCAGATGCTTAGAGACAAGGTGCAACATGCATAGAATTGCCACCTCAGTACTACGTTCATGTTTGTAGGCAAACTGACAAGTATCTAACATGGGCAGTACTTCTGTTTTGAGCCGTGACACAACGAATTTTTCAAAACATTTCACAATTATTGAGGTCAAGGCTATAGGGCGAAAATCATTGTTCTCTGTAGCACAAGGCTTTTTGGGCACCGGTGTTATTATAGACCTCTTCCTCAAAGCTGGGACAGTATGGGTGTCTAATGACCGTTGGAATATAGGACACCATATAGGTCAGTTCCTCTGCACAGCATTTGACCAGAAAAGCTGGCAGTCCGTCAGGGCCAGTGGATTTACCAGTTCGCACAGTACGAAAAAGATGCTGGACAGTAGGTGGGTCCACCTCCAGCCAGCCGGTGGTGTCGGCTTCTGGTAGTGACTGCATCACTCTGTCACACTCATAAGAAAAAATCTCTGAGTCAAATCTCAAATAGAAATCATTCAGCTCATTTGACTTTTGCTGTTTATCCAGGGTGACAAATTGTTTTTTTGTAGGATTCATATTAGTAGCTGATTTCATTGTATCCCAAAGTTTTTTAGTACTTGAAGTTAAGAGGCTCTGTTCCATCGTTTGTCTGTGTTGTTCTCTTGCTTTTAGTTCTTTCTGAGCTTCTATCAGACTTACTCTGTCTTTATTACGAAAAGCTTGCTTTTTCCTATGTATGCACTCTTTGATTTCTTTTGTTATATAGGGCTTATTGTTAGGATAGATGGTAACATCCTTCTTGGCTACCACATTATCAATGCAGAATTTCACATACAGTGTCTGTAGCCTCGTCAAGTTCTAGAGTGTGAAATATGGACCAGTCTGTACACAGGAAACACCCCTTTAGTGTCTCAATTGAATCGTCTGTCCAGACATTAACAGTCTTATGCAGGGGTGCTGCCAGGGATTTCAGGCCCCATGAAAATAATTCTTACTGGGCCCTCCATAGCCGGCCATAAGGCCGGCAGAAAATTTTGATGCTGCTTAAATAAAACAGCATTTTAATGATATTTTTGACCATCATTCCTATATTTGTGAAAAGAACAACATGACAGTTACTTGGTAGGGGAAGCACTGAAAATACAATGAAACGGATTTAGATTTAATTATTTGACTGAGATAAGACTAATACTCTATATTTGAAAAACCAATCTCTTCTTTTGAAGACTTGAACATAAATTCTCTTTAGAATAATGACCATAAAATATAAAACTTAAATACAATATAACCTCTTCCATTAAAATGAAATGCAATTATAATCTATGGAGAAAACACCATCAAAAACAAAATGGCCAGTTGCCTTTTATGATATATTGTAATTGGAACATGTAGTCCCACATGCAGGTTTAGTTTATCTCCAAAACTGTCAGCTCACAGGTGATGGCAGGAGATTTGTGGTAAAAAAAAAAAAAAAAAAAAACACATATATGAGGCTATGTGGTTGTTGCTATTTAATCTTCTGATTTCCAGAAAATGTAAACATTTCTCTGACTGGACTGAGAGCAGTTACCCAGTCTGCATGAACTATAAATGTCCTCTGTTCCTGTTGCAGAGCAGAGCCCCAAACTACTGACCAAACATTTTACTTCACAGATAGCTGATGCTTTTTAAATCATTAAAATCGTTCTGAAATTCTGACTATTGGCTTTTTTTTATTTCAGAAGGATTTTTTTGTTTTCTAATGTTTTTTCTCCATAATAATGGATTAATTTAACACACAGCTGCTCACCTCCTTCCTCAGGGAGTACCTGGGCTTGTTCAGGTGGGGCGGGGGGATGACAGACAGCTGCTGCTCCTCTTGACGTGTCTGTGGGGGAATGATTGACTTTGGGCATAGCAGCTTGCTAAATGTTTGCCTTCATTGATTATTTAACTAAAACATCAGTGAGATGTTCAGAGGTTTCTTCAGAAATATGAGCTAATATGGGAGAAAAGTGAGCTAGTTCATAAACTATGGACAAAGTTAGGAACAGACAACAGGCTGATGTTCCAGAACTTTCCATCACATGAACCACTAACAGACCCACCTTGCCTATGGAAGAACTGGGTGATATCCTGTCGACCCCTTGCTTCCTTCTCCTACCGGAGCCTTTTTTCTTTTCATTTCTTGCTCCCAGATTTTTGAGGTATCCTGCCTCTCTGCCTCTGTCCCTCCACTCGCTGTCTGTGAAAAGTTAGTGCTCTGCAGGCTGTCTGACGGAGCGGGTGGACTGAACCATTTCACGTAAATACAGGGGGGAGGGGAGGTGGAGAAATGTTTTGCAAAACATATAAACTTAGTGTTACCAATAAATTTTATATAAAATATATGTTTAACTGTAAGTTTATTACTGAGTGCAATAATTTTTTGTCAGTGTTATGATTGTATTAGGGGCCTCTCTGGGCCCCTGTCAATCATGGGCTCCTAGAATCCTTCTCCTTTACCCCCCCTTTTCGGCGCCCCTGGTCTTATGTACAGGTTTGCATGATTTGAAGATTGGTTTATAGGAGGGAATCAGATGTGTTGTATTATGGTCCGAGTTAGAAAGGGGAGGCTTTGGCTTTGCAGAGTATGCGCCCTTGATATTGCCAAATCATTTGTCCAAAACTCTATTGTGTCTGGTGTGACAATTCACATATTGTTCAAAGCCTGATAAAGCAGACTCTGGCTTACAGTGGTTGAGGTCGCCTAGGAAGAAGATAGGTGCTCCCGGTGTGCACTGTTGCTGTTCGTGCGCGCATTCTGCTATGCGCGCAGCTGCTTTACCTGCGTTGCCGCTTGGGGGTATATAAACAGCACCAACAATGATATTTCCAAACTCCCTTGGCAGGTAATGGGGTCTCATTGATATGCAAAGCAGTTCTATGTCCGGGGTGCATACTGTGTCTTTGACTGTATATTGTTTACACCATTTGTCACTCACATGTATACACACGCCCCCTCCGTTCTTCTTGCCGGACGCGTCAGAGCGGTCACTGCGCACCAGCGAAAAACCATCCAGGTCCAGCAAAGCATATGGGACTCCTTGGTGGCACCATGTTTCGGTCAATACCATTAGGTTAGCTTCCCGGTATTCACAATACAACAGCTCTTTTGGTTCGCACGGAGCTTGTCCATCTTGGGAGTCAGTGACCGCGCGTTGCTCAGGATGATCGATGGCAGCGCGGGTTTGCTGGCCCTCCGGCGGAGTCGTTCCCGGACGCCTTCCCGCCTCCCTCGCCTCCGCGGTGGCCGTACCACCGGTGTGTGTCGCTCGGACCACAGCTGGTAAAAGATCCGGTGGTGTAAACTGGCGTGATCGGAGGGAAAGTAGTGTCTCTCTGGTGTACACACGTCGTAGTCCATGTTCCCACTGCGAAGTTGTCTGACAGGGACTGGGGACAAAGAGTTCGCTGGTAATCAGCGCCAGCAGAAAAAGGTGTAGGCTAGACGCCATTGTTCGAGGCTACCTACAGCCCGCTTCTGTCAGCTGTCAAACATCTGAGTTCATAGTGTGATCACACTTGCCTGCTGTCTAAGACAACTCAGTCACAGTCTTAAGCACTTTCGGAGCATTATTGCTATGGGCCTAGCAATAGACTGAAGAGGTAAATGATGACATGTTAGGTTAACAGTCAGTGTAATATGTGTCACCATAACTAATCTTCTATGCTTATATGCTAATCTTTATATGCTGTTCTCACTTTGCAGATGACCCAAGCAGGGGTGTCACTAAGTTTAAAGAACAGGGGGGCTTCACCCCCAGGAGACACACAGGATGTGAGCGAACGCAGCACGTGACCGCAAAATTTCATGAACAGCTGACAAAGACTCAGAAATGATTTATTACTATTTCTGTCTGTTATTTAAGTACAGTACAACACCATTTAACAATAAGTGTATGTTTAAAACATTAACAACAAAAATACTTAATACTTATTCAGACTAAATAGGAACATTTTTAAGATTCTAAAAGTACCCTTTAAGTTTACTTTATAAGGTCATTTTAAGTTCACAAAAGTACACTTTCAAGTATACAATAAATACACTTATCTATATACTACTAGTGTACAAGGTATATACTTCTGGTTAACATTTTAGATTACTAAAGTATACGGTATACTTTTTTAAACTAAAAAAATACTATTTTTGCTATTTCACTTGTTACACTCTAAGTTTGCTTGCAAGTTTGCTACACATATTACTTGTAGAATAGTATTTATATACATGAAATATAAGTATCCTTGAAGTTAACTTATACTGTATGTATACTAGACTGCAATATATTTACAAAATCACAAGACGGAATGTTGAGAACAAGTTTGATATATTTAACATCTTAAAATACAGAGTATTTACAAATACCTGTTCAAATCATTTAAGATGTGCATTTCAAAAATGAAGGAGCATCTATGAAATCAAGCCCTTCTTTTTCAAAAATGGTAAAGGAAAAAGTGCATATTTGCATGTAAAAATGTACATAATAATAATAATAATAGTCATAATAAACAACAGTTGTTAGGAAACGTCCTTTAATCTTTAATAGAAGGACCCAGAAGCTGGAGACGGAGGCAAAATCAAAGGTTTACTGAGATTTATTGTGATAAACAGTCCAAAAAACATCCAAACATCCAGTGATCCAGTGATTAACAAGGTGAGTATTTACAAGTCGGCAGTGGGGGAGCTCTGGAGACACTGTGGAGAGAGGGAGCAGAGAACAAAGGTAAGTATCCACGTGGAGTAGAAGAGCGAAGGCAAAAAGGCAAAATAGCAACTCCAAAAGGAGAAACAAAGAAAGGCTTAAAGTCACTGAAGGCAGAGTGACGGCCAACAAACCACTCGAGATGAGGAAATCCACCAGCGAGGAAGAGGTGACTCCAAGCAGCCTTTATACTCGTGATAATCAGTGCAGGAAGTGCAGGTGTGTCAGCGTGGCAGCATGCAGCAGGAGGTAACCACGCCCACTGCAGGTAGCAGAGCAGGAAGGGAGGGGGAGAGAGACTGAGGAGGAGGATGAATCCTCACAATAGTCTCTCCAAGATCAAGCTCTTCTATGTCCAAAATAGATTCACAGATCAATGTACAAAGTACTTTCATATATATGATTAAAAAGTGTTAATGCTGTCTGGCCTGATATGATTAAAACAAAATTTGTTCTTGTTGAAACAGTTGATATTGTGTACATAACAGCATGTTTTAAGAGGAACAAATTTAGTTCTAATCACATCAGGCCAGACAGCATTAACAGTTGTTGGTTTTTTAACCTCATATATGAAAGCAGTTTGTACATTGATCTGTGAATCCATTTTGGATTTTCTTGTTGAAAGAGATGATACTGTGTACATAACAGCATTTGCAGCCCTTTGTTCCTCAAGGAACCAAGAGGCATAAGTCAAACAGCACTGGCAAACCCTTATGAAAGAGACTTCATTAATAAAGTGAAGTCAAATGTTTCTCTGTTAATGTGTATGTTTTGAAGGTCCATCAAGATCATGTATTTGAGCACACATACTATTTACTGTAAAATTTTAAACTCCAGCACTATGATGGAGTTTATCATCTTCAACAAAAGGTTATAACAGGGCTAATACCTCAAAGCAAATGTGTGGAGTGAAATACTTTTTTTTTCTGCTAAATCAAATGTAAGCAAGAAACTTGACCTTATTATGTACCTGGATCAGTGTATACTAAGAATTAGTGCTTTGTGGCAGAAGGAGGTAGAAAGTTTACTAAAGTACAAGTTTTAGTATTAAATTATAAGTGTTTAAACCTTAGTATTAATGTACTTAGTCTCAGACTTTTCTTTATACTTTTCAGTATAAACCAAGTATATTTCACTCTACTATTCTTAAGTATATAAAATATAGTATATAAAAAGTAAACTTCAAGTATAGTGCCTCAGTTTTAGTATTAAATAAGTATACTCGTGGTACACTTGAATAAACTACTTTTTGCTAAGGCCTTCTCCTGCCTGACCTTTCAAGATAAAATGAAACACAATGAATTGAATTAATAACTGATCGACATAGAGGCTAACGCCATGACTTTCGCATACAATACAATTATTGTTTTATATTTTGAAGTCACATTGGTAACATTTTGGTCACGTGTGACTAAAATGGTTGTAATTTGAAGTCCTGAAAAATATTACTAAATTACTTGAACTAAAATAATATTTAGGTACTCTTGGAAATATTTGGGTGAGACTAATTTGGCTATATATGTCTTGACTTTGTCCACTTTCTAATCATTGCACTCGTAAATGAAAGCTCAAGTTAAATAAGTCTTATAAGGTGCATCTTGACTGAAATGTTTCATATTTCATATTATTCATATTGACGTCCATTAAATTCCAAGGCTGTCTTGCATCACAATTGTCTTAATTCTGTGAAATCATTAGACTCACCTTTCCAGTACAGGTCTCTCCCCTCTCATTCCCTGTGCCCCTCTGCCCTGACTCCTACAGATCCATAGGGATGGTGGAGTGATTATTGTTAGTGTAGTATTATTATTCTGATAATAATCATATGGGAATGAGCTCAGCTCCTGTTTCACAGTGGGCATCCATGTGTGAAGTGAGAAACACAGCTGATGCTCCAGAAGGAAGTCACCCCAAAAACAGACTATTGTAAAAAGACTGCACTCTTAACTCCATAAACAGCCACTGAACACAAGATAGACCACAAGGCCCTGTCCAACCCCCTGCTGTGACCTACTGGAAACCTAAGATTAAATGATGACATATTGAAATAAATCTTTATTTAACCCACAAATGTCAAGTCTTTAATAATATTGTATAACCAAGGTCATATGAATCTTTGTAAGAGTTTAAGAGTCAAGATTATCTTGTCAGTGAGAACATGCATTTGTCAGGGGCTGAAGAAGATCAGGAAAACCAAAGTTGAAACAAATTCAAATCTATTTGCACACATCCATGCTTTAGGACAATAAGAGAGTTTGCAATATCCATAGAACATGATGTTTAATCCAATATGGATTACACCGGCCGAGTCGGATGGAAGAAAGGGAAGGATAGTGACTTTTGTTCATCCCTTGTGTGGAGTGTCTCATTATGTGATATAAGGTACATTAGACCGGTAGGTGCAGGGGCTCCCAAATGACTGTTTGCCTGGAGCCCCCAAATGGCTAAGTTCGCCACTGTACACGGCTAGACAAACAATATGGGACAAGACAGTGAAAGACATGAGGTTAAATACAACAGGTAATGAGGGGTGATGGGAAAACAGGTGGTGTGAAACAATCAGGAGAAAAGTACGACAACATGGAGGCAGAACAAACAGGAAATGGATCTATAACGGAGACAAAGGTTAGTGCTTCAAAATAAAACAGGACAGACCAGACATGAGACATGAATGTGCAAAAATAAAAAGAAACTTGACAGACATGACAAATGTTCTTCTACAGAGATTAGTCCTATGGACTAGCTCTTCAGCATCACTCTGAGATGGGATAGGCCTGACTTTAGCGATGTTATGAAGATGAAAAAAGGCTGTTCTTGAAATTTGCTTTTGTGAGAGCTGAAGGATAAATCCTGATCAAATTGAACCCCAAGATTTCTAACAGTTGTGCTCGGTGCCAGGCTAATGCCATCTAGGGCAGTTAAGTCACTAGAAAAGGTTTCTCTACGGTGTGCGGGGCCCAGCACAATAATCTCTGTCTTGCCTGAGTTAAGAAGAAGAAAATGTATTGCCATCCAGGTCCTAATGTCCTTTAGACATGCCTTTAGTTTAGATAACTTATCGGTTTCCCCTGGCTTCATTGATACATACAGTTGAGTATCATCAGGGTAACTTTAGCGGCCATCTGGCTTTGTCAACTCCAAAACAACAAAAAATCTCAAAACGGCCACTGTGGCACAGGGAGAGTGGATCTTACGCAGGATCAAAAAATATCAATGTCCAAGCCACAAGATACAGTTTCGTTTGGTTTATTAACGACTGCAAACAAATTGGCGTCACTCATGCCTTCCTGTCTTCCTTACTTCCTGGTAAAAAAACATTCACCGTCCCCAGTGCCCGCCTATCCTGCCTTGCCTTCCCTTCTATATCAATGTCACCCGGTGCCAAGCAACCAAACAAATCAAAATAAAAGCCTACATATTTGCCCAAATATTCTAAATAGTAAAACTGGAAATAATAAACATAATTCTCCACTTATATTTAAAGAAGATAACTAAATAAATAACTAAATTTAAATTAGGCGATATCCTGTGAATAGCTCCAACAGTAACAATGAAAACTGATGGAGTATTTCCTCATGATATCACCGAGGGGAAGCCTATATAAAGAGAAGAGAATTGGACCTAGCACAGAACCTTGGGGACTCCATAACTGACTTTGGTGTACACAGATTTATTGTTCATATGCACAAACTGGTATCTATCAGATAAGTAGGACTTGAAACAATTAAGGGCAGGCCCTGTAATTCCAAATAGTTCCTCTAGTTGCTGTAGAAGAATATGATGATCTATGGTAACAAAAGCTGCACTAAGATCTAACAAATCAAGTACTGAGAGAAGTCTCTCATCTGACTATGGCATGTAACCTGTTGATAGAGATATATTTATTTTCCCCAGCAAGGATGGACAAACAAGGGGAAAGACCTCCTTGAACAGCTTAGCTGGGATCGGGTCTAAAAGGCAGGTTGATGGTTTGGAGGAGGAGACAACAGAATTTAGCTCCTGAAGGCCAATTGGAGAAAAACAGTTGAAGTCAGTTTTAACTACATTTAATGGTATGGCAGGACCAGGTGAAGGCAGGGAGTCGCTAATTCTATCTCTAAAATCCTCACAGCTGAGGGTAGAGGAATCACAGGCTCAAAAGAGCTCTGACTGTGTGTCAGCCTGGCTACAGTGCTGAAAGGGTATCTAAGTTTTCTGATCTGTTTGTAGTAAAATATACATTTATATTTTTTGTTACTGAATGTTCTTTATTCAAAGATGAGTTTTTTTTTTTATTTATAACGAATCTTGGTTAAAGCTGAAGTCTGAATATGTTTCGTTCATACCATTACTGTTAAATGATACTGCTACTGACTCGACTGTTTTACCACTGCCTATATGCCTCAGACTTTACCTCACTTTTTTGGTCTTTGCAAAGTTATGCACATATTTCTTTTTGGAAACTTTGTCTGTTTTATCTGTTAATATATTTTACTTATAATTACCCCTTTATTTCTTTATTAAATAATATTTATTATTATTATTGTCACTTATACATGTATGTAAGTGTGTTGGTAGTTGATTGGTAGTTTGCTCTACCAGGGCAAGATGGTGCAAGATGGCGCACGCTCTGCTGCGACAGCACTGACTGTATCCTATGTTTCTCATGTTTAATGTTTGGAGTAAATGTGTAAATGTTATATGTGGGCTAAAACCAGACTGATGTAGCCATGACAGCAAGCTACAAGGTGATCGCCATTTTTCTCTCAATCCTATGGCTGATCTGCGATAGCTTCGCACTCCAGCCCGACTCCAGCAACCCGCAACTCACCTAAAGCTGAGACGAACTCCTGCTACACCGGGCCTCGCTGTGGACTGACACCAAGCCTGCCGTGGTTCTTCCACCGAAGCTCCAGCCGAGGAAAAGGGGAAAACCGAGTAAGGAGACGTCCCTTTAAACCACCCTTCCAACCATCATCATGTCCAATGTCTGATCACTCTGTAACAAGATGGATCTATTATATGCAAGGGGCAGATTCGAAAGGGCCTTCAGGGACATCAGTATCACTGCTCTTTCCAAGACCTGGCTGGAGGAGTCGGTACCCATCTCTGAGGTGAGCCTGGATAACTTCACCATTATCAGGTCGGACAGGACGAGGCACTCGGGGAAGACACGAGGCGGGGGAGTCTGCCTTTACATCAATGACAGGTGGTGTAATAACATCAAGGTGCACCATAAAGTATGCAGACCTGACCTGGAGATGCTGACTGTGTCCCTCCGTCCCTTCTATCTCTCCCGAGAGTTCCCTACTGTTGTGATCACCTGCGTCTATGTGGCCCCCAGTGCTAACATCAACACAGCAGTGGAGCTTATAGCCGAGGATGCTAACGCTATGTTAGCTAAGTATCTCGGAGCTCCGCTGTTTATTTTGGGGGACTTTAACAACTGCAGACTGGATTGTGTGTTACCAGCACTTCAACAGTATGTGGATATTCCAACAAGAAGGGGAAACATCTTTGATCTATGCTACGGGAACATCACCGGTGCTTTTCGTGCCTGTTCATATCTTTTTTTTCTTTTCTTTTTTTTTTTGCTATTTAAAATATTATTTTATTAAGGTAAGACTATTGAATACATTGAGAAAGGACTAAATGCAAGATAAAACATGAATGAATGCATCACAATAAATAAAAGCATATAATGTGTTAAGCACAGAAAAGGCAATGAATTAAAAACAGTTTTATTGCGTAAATTCAACACTACATACAATTGAGCCAAATAAAAGCCGACAAGGTGCTGAACAGAACCAGAGAAGAACGAAAAGAAGAAATAATAGATATTAAAAAAATGAAAAGTAAAGATAAAATAAATGCGCAGTTGAAAGGGACAAGGAAGTTGTTACAGGGGTCAAAGACTCAATAAAAATATTTTTTTTCTGTCCTCTTACCAACTCTTACTCTGTTTTGATAAGTTCGTCTCTGTCGCCCTCGTCTGCACTTTTTTTTTCTTTTTTTTTCTGTTGGTGAGCATAACCCATTGGTATCTTTTTTTTTTTTTTTTTTAACTTTATAGTCTTTATTATACAGTTTGAAAACATAACAGCAGTGGAGATTATTACATAGGATCAATATTACATAGGATCAAAGAACAAGGATCCACAAAAAGAGAAGTAGTAGATGCCAGGGGTTACAAATAAATAGCAAAAATAATAAATAAAATATATGCAATAAAAGAGTACAAAAAATGAATGAATTCTATAAAAAAATATTAAATTTGGAGCACAAATGTAGGGTTTCCACAGCTTTTCTATTACTTGAGGTATGTAAAGTCCTGATATAGGATTCTGCTTCCTTTTTAAAGGTATAGAAAGAGGGTTTAATTTTTAGCACCGTACATTTATGGATATAGAACTTGGCTAACAATATGATGAGATTACATAAAAAAAACTCATTTTCTAAATCTTTCTTATAACTTGTAAACCCAAACAGTGCATCCTTAAAGCAAAGTACAAAAGCATCATAGATATAGTCCAGTTTAAAACGACAGATGCCTTTCCACAATCTCCGAGTGTGCTCGCAAGTCCAAAACAAATGGTAGACAGTCTCTGGGTGCACATTACAAAAAGTGCACATTGTGTCAATGTCCTTCTTGAACCTGACTAAAAATGACTTGACAGGATAACAACGGTGAATGAGCTTAAAAGTAATCTCTTTAACTTTGTTAACCAGTAAATATCTGTTAGGAAGAGACCATATTTTCTCCCAACATAAACCCTGAACAAGCTTGTTCCAGGTTGCTATTACATATGGGACCGAAACACAGTCAGTCAGGAAGAATGTGTGGATTCTTTTGTTATTTTTACAGGAAGCTGGGAAAAAGCACAGTTTTCCTGTAGGTGTGTCAACTGGGTCAAGCAAGGGTGTTACAGCACAAGTTGAAGAGGCACAATCTTTATATAGCATAATAATTCCAGATGTAACTGCATCATAGACCACAGCAAATTGTTTAGGGCTCACAGGAATCTTATAATGACAAAGAAATTCATGGTAATTAAAAAGTTTCCCTTCCTTATTGAAAAGTTGACTAACCAGCACAATGCCATTTTTGAACCAGTTGTCAAAAAATAAAGATTTTCTTTTATAGCACATATCCATGTTGTTCCATATAAAATATCTGTTTGGAGAAAAATTATGTTTATAAATAAGAGACCATGCTAGAAGTGTTTGCTTATGAAAATTTGAGAGAGAGACAGGAATCCGGTCAATGTTATAATTACAAAGTAGAATGAACTTCAGGCCACCCAAATAAGAAAACACATGATGGGAAATAAAATTCCACACAGAGGTAGGGTCTTTTAAATGCTGTCTCATCCAGTTGACCTTAAATGTATTGTTCAGTGTGCTGAAGTCGAGGAAGTTGAGGCCACCTCTATTATAACTATTCATTAAGACTGACTTTTTTATATAATGAGTTTTGTTCTTCCAAATAAAGTTATAGAACAATTGGTCAATTTCTTTACCAATTGTTTTATCAACATCCAAGGCGATAGCAGCATAGGTAAGCCTTGATATACCTTCTGCTTTAGAGAATAACGTTCTGCCCTTTAAGGATAGATCCCTTTGAAGCCACTGATTAAGTTTTTTTCTGGTTTTCTCTATAATCGGGAGAATGTTTAAATCACATCCGTCTTTCTGTTTTTTTGTTATAACTATTCCCAGGTAGGACACTCTCTCCTTAACTGGAATATTGCAAATGGAGGGTGATTCACATGTCTTGACTGCCATTAATTCACATTTATTTACATTTACATTGAGACCTGAAGCCTTAGAGAAGACCCTAATTATGTCAAGAGACAGAGAAATTTGAGAGGCGTCCTTTAAGAAAAGGGTAGTATCGTCTGCTAGCTGGCTGATAATGATTTCCCGGTCTAAAACTGACATACCTTTCAAGCTACTAGCTTTGACATGATTAGCTAATAATTGGATGGAAAGCAAGAATAAATAAGGGCTAATAGGGCAGCCTTGACGTATGCCACGTTTTAGTTCAAATCTGGGAGATGTGCCATTTTTCAATTTAATTGAGCTGTTTCCATTTGTGTATAATGTTTTAATTGTTCTGCAGAAAAAGTAGCAAAATCCAAATTTGTTTAGTGTTTTAAAGGTAAATTTGTGTTCAACTGAGTCAAAGGCTTTGTAAAAATCCAGGAAGAGAATGAATATATATATATATATATATATATATATATATATATATATATACACACATACATACATACATACATACATACATACATATATATATATATATATATATATATATATATATATATATATATATATATATATATATATATATATATATATATATATATATATATATATATAGATAGATAGATAGATAGATAGATAGATAGATAGATATAGATATAGATATATAGATATATATATTTTCCTTGGGTCTCCCAGAAAGATGTGAGTCTGTGGAGCAGCTCCTTTGAGTGACCTGCAGGGGGCAGCAGTACGTGAGGCAGCCAGAGACTCTCCATCTCTGAACTGCGGAGGGCAGCAACGCGCCAAAAGAAGAAGAAGAAGGAGGTCGTTACGTCATTTCCTTCTTCTCGTGTCAGTGGAACATGGCGGGCTTTGAGGAGCTGATACAGCTGAACCAGCGGCGGCTGCTCGCTGCGGTCACCAGAGACCTGTCCGGACAGAGAGAGACCTCCGAGAATGAAGAGGAGCTGCAGCGACAGAGGAGACTGCTGGCTGTGATCCAGACCGCTGAGATAAAGCTCCAGAGAGCAGGTGAGTCTGCTTCAGCCTCCATCTCCCCGAGTGGAGACGAGACAAGATGGCGGGCTGAGCAGGAGCAGCAGCTACAGGCTGTGATCAGAGTGTCTCAGATGGTGGTTTAGGAAGGCTGAAAACACTTCGACTGCTCCAGATGGAAAACCAAAGTGTGGTAAAGCCTGCCAGGCTGATATTTACAGATAAAATTTTGGGTTTAATTTCGGCGAACATCTGGTTTAACTTGAAGAAGAAGTTAAAGAGAACAGAGTCATGGCTGCTGGCCCAGCTGAAGCAGTGCAGTTTAATGCAGAGTAAGGTCTCACAGCTTACAGCATGTGTTACAGGAGTCAGTGTAACACGCAGGGCCCCATTTAGGATTTAGGAAGATCTGGGGCTTAGCCCAGATGAGTGGTGGATTTTTTTGGCATATGCAAAAAATGTGTGTTTTTTTTTTTTTTTTTTAAGTGATATGGCATCTCAGCCTTTAAATTCTGACCACCTTAAAGCAGACAAAAAGCACTGGATTACACTTATAAATTAATATTCTTTAATGAAGCAAAGTAACACTATCAATAAGCAATATCAAGAACTATCAACCCAGGCATGAAAACAGGTCGGGGTTAAAACAGGTGACGAGGCAATAACCCCTCTAAGAGGGTCCGGGGGCATGCTCCACCGGAAGAAAATGTTGAATATTTCATATTTGAAAGAATCGATCTGATGCATTTTGAGAGAAAAATGAAGCAGAATTACAGGACAGTATGACTGTATAATAAAGTACCTATTAAATTCTGGGGGTGACTCTGTCCTTTTGCTGGAAATGCTTAAAAGCTTTTATCATTAGTTAATTTGTGAATTGAAAGGAAACATTGATATTGTCACTTTTTAGATAAAACATACAGTGAAGGGAGGCTCTTACAGCTCTATCCTGAGAAACATTCACCATCTTAACAGTCATCACGACCCAATTCTCAAAAAGATCAACCACTTTAATTTGCTTAGTGAAAAACATTGCAGTTTGGACTTAAGATGGAAAAAAAACACATTTTTTGTGCAAAGAGACTGGAGAAAAAATGTTATAAACATTAAATAATAATCAGAGCTCTGGGAGATCATACATCCATAAATCTTAATCACTGTTTCCAATCATAACATTTATATTTTGGTTGTTTTCTAGACATCTGAAGTCAAAAGTTTGTCATAGGAAAACCCCAATTTCTATGTGAAGATAACAGCATATGTCGAGATCCTGAGAGAACAGCTCCTGTGTACCTGATACAGCACAACAGAGTGAAATAAAATGTATAGAAGTTTGTCTGCTCCGGGCCTCTGAACACTGAAGACATGTTTGCCACATTTTTACCTGATTTATATATCGTCCACTGAAAACAGCTCTGTGACCCACTTTTAGGCTCCACCCACAGGTTGAGAGCCACTGCACTAGTAGACTAAATTGGGAGATTGATCCTTTACGGATTGCTCTTATAATCATGGAGAATAAGTGATGCAGGATACCTCAGGATGAATTTGTCATGTAGTAAAAGTAAGTGAAAACCAGAGCTGGACTGCTCAGGAAAGTTGAGTTTTGATTAGCCAAAAGGCTAACTCGTCATTTTTTAAATCATTGTGGTGCACATGAGCAACAAGACACGGTTTGAATGAATCAAAATGATCTGTCGTCCGCGGCTCTACTGCCAGCTTGAATTGAATAATTTATTTGATTAAGGCGGTGCTCAGCTCCGAGGTGGCGGAGCCATGTCTCCGTAAACAGCAGCATGTTGTACCACGGGTCAACGCCGCCAGCTGGTCCATCTTATTGGGGAGAGATCTTGCGTTCCCCATGATGATGGAGGGGAGAGTTGGTCGATAAGCTCTCCTGCTTTCGCGGCGTCTAGCCCCAGCACGGCATCCCCGCATCCTCTCAGTAGCTCTGGGGGGATATCAGGTCGCTCCTCCAGTCCCACAGCTGTGTTACGCAGGGCCAGCAGCTGATCCCTACTGTAAACAATGGGAGCCATTGCCGTTCACGGACCCACAGACGCGAGGAAAAGTTACAGGAAAAAAAGTGTTTAAAGTAGCACCAGATGATCCGTGCTTGGTGTCTCTGGTGCACGGAGGTTTCACACATCCACAAAATGATATATGTTGAAAAAAGGACGCACAAGAAACATAATAGAGAAGGAAAAACTCTGTAGAGTTTGCGGAGCTGCTGTAAGAGGCTGCCATTCGTTCAGCACCGGAAGTAGTAAAACATTTCTAAAGCCCCATTAACTGACAATTGCTTCATAGAAATAAAACAACAATCTAGTGTTAAAAAGGAGAAAACAGAGGCTTCTGGAAATTTAACCCCACCTTTCTAAAAATATAAGGATTGTTGTGCAAAGATGAAAGAATAATCATTTAAATTGAAAATATGGACACAGTAGACCATTTCTGTAATGCATGGGAATATGCAAAATATGAAATTAGAGAAATTTCCATAGAATTCAGTAAGAAAGTTACCAAAAAAAGGAATGAGGAAAATGGCTTGTTTGGGGAATCAGTAAGTGTTGCTCCAAATTAGAACTGAGAGGGAGGATAAAATTAAACTAATGTGGCTACAATCCAAATTAGATGAGTTGTATCATAAACGAGCCCAGGGAGCATTTATCAGATCAAGATCCAAATGGATGGAGAAGGGTGAAGAAAACACCTCTTACTTCAGCAATTTAGAGAAAAGCAGACAGGAACATAAAGCTGTGGGCAGTTTAGTAATAAACAGAATAGAATGCAGAGATACTGAAATCATTGACAGTGAAGCTGATATATTAGCTTTTTTGGAAAAATGGAATGTATAGAAATGAATTAATGCCAAGCATGAAGCAAGGTCTCATTGCTCTTATTCCCAGCACCAACTATAAGCTGCTATCTGGAGTTATTGCTGAGAGAATGAAAGTAGGCATATCCCACATAATTCGTGAAACTCATCTGGTTTCTTCGGTGGAAGATCGAATCCACAACAACATAAGACTGGTGCAAGAGCTCGTTGATTACAGTCCAACATTTTTAGAAAATGGTTTCATTGTTTTTCTTGACTTCTGCAAGGCTTTTGGTTCTGTGTAGCTTCCATTTATAATGGAAACCTTCAAACATTTTGGATTTGGACAAAGATTCATAGACCTGGTTGCTGTGTTATACAATGATATTAACAGTTGTGTGGCTTTGGAACATGGCACCTGTCGTAGATTGGTAGTCAGAAGGGGCTTTAGGCCCTGTTTACACGGAGACGCTCTCACCTGAAACGCAAAGGTTTTTCCTTTGCGTCTTCAAAAACGATCTGCATTCAGACCGAGACTCGAGAATAATTAAAAACGGTGTAGCGTGCATGCCAGTCCAGTAGATGGCGATGTAGGCTGTTGTTGTTCCTGGTATGCGCGTGCAGCCTTCATGTCCTTCACTGCGCATGCGTATAGACATCAGCGTTTCCCCCTGAAACGATGAATCCTGTTTACATAAGACTGGGTGCGATCCGTTTTGAAAACTCTCCGCCTTGGACCCTGGTTTCAAAAGTTTGCGGATTCAAGCACTCCGGGCACTGGTCTCATGTAAACGGGAGGCTAAAACGCAATCAAAACTCTTCGGATTCAGCCGAAAACGGAGTCGCATAAACAGGGCCTTAGACAAGGCTGTAACAGCTCGCCATTGTTTCGAATGGTTAAAGAACTCTTGTCTATTAGGATTAAAAACAACGGGATTGGAGGCTGTAGGAGCTAAGTGAGCTAAGTCTATAGTTAGCCTACTGAGCCGTTTGACCCAGAGTAACCTGGTTGACGCGCCGTGCAACTGTTCCATATGCTACCGCGTGTTTCTTGACAATCGAAGACAGTCCGGACACTGTTCCTCTAATGCAGCATGACAAACATTTATTCTTGGAGCGTGGATTAACATCCTTAAATTTCATTTTTGGTCATTTTCATCAACAACTGAACAACCAAGAATGCACCGGCATTCAGCGCCACAGCGGTCAAAAGCCTCTCACATCAACAGTGACGTAGCTACCTTTATACCTGAAGCCCAGGTAACAGCGACGCCCAATGCACACCAAGTGAACCATAATTCATTATATATGATCACAACAATATGTTTGGCTCCTATAGAGGCATCAATTTTATGGGAAATGATGTCATACTACCTCAATTCATGGATGATACATGATATTTAAAAGATGAAGACAAATTTCCAGGGGACTGAGGTCAGATAATTTTGGACATCACTTCAGAGCTGGCTTTATTGGAAAGATGTGACAATTCATCCTGTAGATTTGATGACTGTGAAGGTAGGAGCATTTATGAAGGAGAAGAATTTGGTTTCTGTCGTAAACAATTTGATTTTATTGGGAAAACTCTTTATCGATAAGTGCAAATACGTAAAAACGAAACCCTGCATCAGTGGATCGAAGATTGAGCTGGAAACACTAGCCAAATCACTACAATTGATGACAAACAAAAATGCCCAGAGACTCTTTTCTTTAATGGACTTGTTTAGCCTGCTGGAAAACTGACCCTCACGTTGTTTGTTTCTTCTGTTTCTGTCTTTTGTTTGGAGCATAGCTCCACCTATGGATTTAGTATGGGTTACTGTTGACGTCTTGATATTGATAGAAGCTGTTAAATAAGATAGCTGTTTGTTTATAAATTTGTTATAAAATATAGTTCTATTAAAAAAAATCTCAATTTTTCCAAAATGGCAGCGTTCTGGCTCAGCGTCTCCATGCGCCCCTGACGCACAGCTCAGTCTGTGTTGGAGTGAAGACTCTGTTGGACCTTCTGAGTGTTTCTCTGGTTTCTTCAGGGTCCTTTGACCATCTGATTGTTGCTGAAACAGCGGAGTCTTGCTGTGAGGCTCTGAATTATCACCACTTCCTGTTTGTCCCTCTTCATCTCCCCTCATAATCTATAATCAATGATCAAACACGTTCTTTGTCCTGATTTCACACAGCTCATGAAATCTGTAGATCTGTGCTCTGAGTCAGGAACAATCCAAAGTGATGAGCCGCTCACTCAGTTTCTCCTCAGAGAGGACAAATACCAAAGTAACTGAGACCAAACGGTGTGCAGGTCACGTGGTCAGACCACTGCTCATCATTAGACGGACATGTGAACAGGCAGATCTGTCTGCACTCCAGAGTTCAAAACCAACTCAGCACCAGTTTTTCATGTCTCTGTGTCCCTGACAGGGTCTGGGTTTTTCTCCCAAGAATTGTTTGGGTGATTTTGTCCCATGTCCTCTGACAAAAGTGTCAAATGATCCAGAGCGTGAGCACAGAGCTGGCACGTCCACAACATTTATTCAGACATGTTTTGTCTGAAAAACAGAGAGGAGGAAAAATCTGTTTGAAACAGCTGCTTTGAACAAAGAGACAAACACAGAGCAGCAGATTTCAGACGGACAGAGCTGAAAGAGTTTCAGAGAAGCTTAGAACCCAGATCCACAGTTTAACAGCCTCTTAGTTTGACACATAAAGGATCAGCTCAAGGTTCTGCTGGAGGAGGTCAAAGATTTTGTCCTCCTTCTGTTCTTATTCCAGTCTGAAGGCTTCAACAGTCTGGAGGCTCTGACTACAAAGGTTCAGTCACCTCGTGAGAGGGTTCAGAAAGCTCTGCTGTCCATGGTCTGGATCCTTCTGCTAACTTCAGCTTTATGAAGAAGTCCATATTTTCCATTTTCCTCCTCAGACGTCCTTCAGCTGATCATCAAAGAAGAAGAGGTTCTCCCTGAGCAGCAGGAGAGGAGCTCCAGTGTGAAGCAGGAGAACCCAGCAGGAGCAGCAGACATTAAAGAGGAGCAGGAGGAGGTGTGGAGCAGTCAGGAGAGAGAGCAGCTTCAGGGCTCAGAGGAGGCTGACAGCAGCATGTCCGTGTTCACTCCTGTCCCTGTGAAGAGTGAAGATGATGATGAAGAGAGACCTCAGTCCTCACAGCTTCATGAAGATCAAGGTGAGCCCACCTTCAGAGTAATCCAGAATAGAGTCTCAGTTTTTCTTTGTGCTGGTCTTCCTCCAGGACGACCCCCCTGTGGAGGTCCAGAGCCTTTCTATGACAACAAGCTCTGAGACAAACACACACTAACACAGGTCCCAGTCCACTGCACGTCCATCAGTCAAGCAGAATAAAGTCCCTCAGCAGCTCAGCGTGGCCAGAAAATTAAGTATTCTGTAAGTCACCAATGGTGAGGGTAAACTTCTTAGAAAAGCATAAAAGCTGTTCCTCCGCTGAGGAAACTGGATTTCATTAGTCCAGAGTCAAACCTGTTATATTCTGGCTCAGCAAGTCACCTGTTGTCCGCCACCTGCCTGCCATGGTGCTCTTTTACGTGTTCATGCCGTCTCAGTACCCAGTGATGTTACCTCTCCAAAGAGAGCAATTTCGACAACTCCTGCTTTGAAACCAGTCCTCTGGCACGCTCAGTCTCCACTTAATAACAGTGTAGCATAGTCTTCACAATGTTAACTGTTAGCCTCTTGTTATTCCCATCAAACAGCTCTCTGTGGAACATTTGAGTTGGATTCAGCAGCCATGAGGTGATGACAGTGTCCTGCAGCTGAGCTCTGAGTCACTTTATTTCTCACTTCGGCAAACTGGAAGTTTCAGACTTGTGCCTGAGGTAAAGTCCACCTCTTTCAGAGGATGACTAGAGTTCTGAATCCCATCAGCTTCTCACTGAGTGGTTCAAGACCTCACCGACAGACAGCCAATCATTTTGACCTGCTCTGAACGATGAGCCAGTCCATCTTTAAAATAGTGATGAGCTTTGGTGGGGCTGTGAGCTGCTTCCTTCTTAAATCACTGGATAATCATCAGATACATGGACACCTCTTGGAGGCTGCAGGTGTAAATGCTGCCTTCTGCTGTTGGGCTGGGAGACTCATTCAGTTAGAGGGAGCGCCCTCTGTTGGATCAGTCAGCTCACTGCTCCAGGCGCCCTAATCTGCTTTAGAGCTGTGTTTTTATGTGCGCTCATAGCCGACATGTCTGTTCTCAGCTGTCAAAATTGAGCTGCTGAGTTTCTCTGTGCCACTTGTGATGCTATCAGCCAATCAGGTTTGCATGTTCCCCCAGAGCAGTCCCATTACCGATTGTTTCCTTATTCATTCAACCCTTATTTAATCTCGAGATTCCATTGAGAGCATGCTCTCATTTACAATGATGTCGAGAGTACAGTAAAACATAAAATGCAAGACAATATACAAGCAAGGAGAAAGAAGGAAAAGAACACAAGTGCAAATAGATACCCTTGTTCAGCAATGAGAGACGCACAGAGTTTTAAAAAGTAAGGTTCACAACCGTCCTCTCCTTTTGCTTTCCTATGATCGATAACTAGAAGATCCTCCCTCACAGCAGATGGTGAGAGTTCCTGCAATGTGAATGAAGAAGTACTATTTACTGGTTTAGCATTAGTGAGAGGCCTATGGCTAATAGAGGTTCCTGGATACATCATGTTGAACAGGTTTCAGCAGCAACAAAGTGTTCACTTAAGTTAAAGCAGATTTCTGCGGTATTGTCTAACAAGTGGTAATTTTTTTTTATCAGAATCAGAATCAGAATCAGAATCATCTTTATTGGCCAAGTATGTTTGTGACATACAAGGAATTTGGCTTCAGCAGGTGGTATCGCTCACAGAATAACAGCAGCAAAAATAAACATAAACATACTAGAAAAATATATGTATATATATATGTATATATATACACACCTAATTTGAATGGAGAGGAATATGTACACTCAGTAAAAATAGAAAAATATGTGTATATGCTATATGTATGTACATTTGTGCAGAGAAATAAATATATGTACAAATTGGTGCAGAGTACACATTGTAGTGCAGTTGAATCAGTGGCCAGTGAAGGTGAATATATAACCATTTAGCACTGCAATAGGTCCAACATTCAGCTATTTAGGAGAGTTATGGCAGTAGGGAAGAAACTGTTTTTGAGTCTAGAGGTCCTTGTGCGCAGGGCTCTGTATCGTCTGCCAGAGGGGAGGAGGAAGGGAGGAATTGTATCTGAGGACTAATTTTTACTTGTATTAAATGCTTTCCAAAACTTGATGGATTTGATGAGATCCTCAACATTATCTCCATATGATAATTTGGTTTTGCTTTTCGCAGTGATGTTGTACATTTGTTTCTAAGTTGTCTTAAAGTAAGCCAATCATCTGCTCTGCCAGAACATCCAGCCACAGTCCGAGCCTTGTCTCATTCCCTGAACAACACGGATAGTTCACTGGAGAACCGGGATCTGGACCAATCCTTTATTGATAATTTTTTATAGGGTACATGTTTGTCAATAATTCTTAGCAGAGTATTTGCAAAATAATCGTGCTTCATCAGTGTCTAATATTGTGGAGGTACAATGTCACTATTAGCTATTTTATGCTGGAAAGACTGTTCATTGAAATGATTAAAATTGGAAAAGGAACTTTTGAATTTGGTCTTGTTGGATCATTTATTAGCTGCTGTAGGCTGAGATTGTCACACATCTCCTTTAGGTTGTTAAAGTCATTTGTTAACCAGTTTTGGTTAAATTCCCCTAGAATCAGAATTTCAAAAGAAATATACTGGGAGAGTAAATCAGTCAACTGAGTAAGTGCACTGGCACAAGCTGACGGTGGTCTGTAAACGCCCACAACATTTATTGAGCAGTTGTGTGCTAAATTAGCTTTTAAGACGATACATTCAAAAGAGTAGGGCCCAACTGATATGGATTTTTTGAAGCCGATGCCGATACCGATTTTTGGCAGAAAAAAATACCGAATACCGATTAATCGGCCGATTAATTAAAAATATATATATAAAATGATTTTTTTTTTTTTTTTTTTTGAATGGTCCAAAAACACTTGTTTAACTTTACAACAGAGAGGAATTTTCAAGTACAAAAACATGCAAAGCATTAAACCTCTGGGAAATTAATTATAAAACTTTAAAAAGAGTCACTCTTTATCTTGTACTTCTTGTTGATGAAAATAATAAGAAGGTAGAACAACTTTTAAAAAGTTGTAAACAGGTCATTGTGAGAGGACAGCAACCACATTCTTTTCATAAGTCTCTAATTTTTCTCCTCTGCAACTTTCAAGAGCAAAGAACTTTCAAGTACAAAATAAAATAGTGGGCAAAACTGCAATTCCTGCAAAATGAAATAAATAACCTTATTTAAAATGTAAATATATAGATGAATTATGAACTGTTGTCCTGTCACATCTGCCTTTCAGTCCCAGAGTCCTCATTAGTGTATCAGAAGTAGGTTTTAGTTCAGGTAGAACCACTTTTTTATTGTAAACATGAGGTAATATGTGTGAGGAAATCAGAATATTTTGTGGGACACTGCATATATCACACAAACTTCTTTAAACAGGCCTGATTAAAGTTCCCAGCTATGACGAAGGCTTCCCCCGATGATGCCAAACAGCTCCAAGGGAGCAATGCTAATGCTAGCATAGTTAGCTAGCTAGCTAGTTAGCTCAACTGCAGCTTCGGGGACGAGCAGGTGAAGCCAGGTTTCCGTAATAATCATCACAGACCAGTCACAAATAAACTGATCCTCTGCCATCAGAAGGTCCAATTCGTCAGTTTTGTAAATGACAGATCTGGTATTGGTCAGCTCATCAGTATCGGTCTGGCGGCTGCTTCTGTAGCTGAGCGGAGAGCCCAGTGCTCTCGCTATGTCCAGCGGTATACTGTGCGAGCGCTGAAAGTCGGTCGTTATATCGGACTTGCAGGCAAAAACAACATTCAGCAACTCTGTGTGACTGTAGGTGAGTTTTGCCCCATACACTCCATCATCCATACATACAGCAGAGCTCAGAGCCGCTTTAACAACGCGCGCCGCCATCTTTCGCAACGTCATCATTCTGCGCAGCTTGGACACCAAACAGCTTTTACTGTTTAATGAGAAATTAAGAATATATCGGCGTTATATCGGCAAAACTCTGGCCAATGTTGAATCCTTTGAAAAGGGCTAAAATCGGCCGATTTAATCGGCCGGCCGATATATCGGTCGGGCCCTACAAAAGAATGAGGTATGGTGACAGCCTCTAAGACAATTACAGACAAACAAGTCTTAACAAACAGCAACACCACCTCCTTTCCCATCTCTGTCTTTCCTATACAAATTGTAATTGTTTAATGAGATTTCTGAATCATTGATGCTCTTTTTAAGCCAACTTTCTGTAAACACCAGGATATCAAGTTCACGTTGTGATAGAAGAATTTTTAGGTTGTCCATTTTAAGATGTGCGGAAAGACTTCAAATAAGTAATTGCTTAAAACCAAGACCAGTTCTTGATTTAAAAACCTGTGGGTTGAGTAAGATTTGTACACAGGAATAGTAAAAACAGTAAAGGTAAGTGAGGATGGGGAGCTGAGGTCATGATTTTTAGAGCTTGACTGATTGTGGAGTGCATCACTGGCTGTAATGGGTTGTGTACACCAATAGGTGGAGCTAGTGTGTATTCCAGGCACTGACAGTGATGCAGAAGGAAACTTGTAACCAGTGGTGAGTAATATGTCCAGGTGCGCTGTCTCAAAATTTTCGTTATTGATCACAGACAGTCATGGAGATTGACAGCAGCGAACTTAATGCACGATATTTGCCGACAACATTCAGCTACCGTGACTGTTTGGGTGAATCCCGTCTTGTTTGAATAATGATGCACGTTCCCAAACACGAACAGTAGATGTAGGGGAGCCATCAGGGCGCGCAGTTTGTGCCAGAGACGGCGTTTGAGGGCAAAGGTGGAGGGTAGTGGGCAGACCTTGCCTGGGAGAAACCTCCTGAGCATCTAACTTTGTTGCTAGATTTAGCAACTTTTCAGACCCCAGTAAGGACTTTTGTTCCCCAAGGAAGTGCCCAAAACCATTGATTTTTAGTTGTAGAGGTTGCTGTATTATTTATGGTGGAGCTGCACAATTAATCAAATTTTAATCGTGATCACGATTTTGGCTGCCATGATTAAATGAACCTGATCGACGGTGATTTTTACATTTAAACTGCAAGCTCTGCTGCACATCTAATCAGGCACTTTCTCAACCATTAGTCAGCCAACCACCAGGGGGTGAACGCATGGTTAAGGCTTCATTAAGCTGCCTAAATAACAAGAGAGCCAACCTGCAGCGGCAGCCTCAAGTTACTCGGTGGACTGATGAGAGCAAGTCATGTCGAGAGAAGTACAGTGCCTGAACATTGTCAAAACACTGGACAAGAACTTGGTGATCTCCTCGCGCAATTATTTCTCCAAAGTAGCATTACCTACACCAGGGGTCAGCTCCAGAGCCGCATGTGGCTCTCTGGATTTAGAGAACTAAGCAAACACTTCGTTCTTTGTCCTGCATTAAAGTAAGTTCGGTTTCTACAGCTTTTACATAGTTTATAGAATGAAGTAGAACAATATACTCACCCAGAAGGCTTTCCTGATCCAAACAGTGCTTCAGGAGATATTTAGATCCAAAATCGAGCGGCGGACATCCGTATAAATGGTAGCAGATGGGGCATGTATAGCCGCTCCTAAAACTGCATTAATTGTCCAAAAACTCATTAGTTTCACCAACATTTTATCATGGTCCGTTCGCGCTACTCCTCCACGAAAGTCCGGTGTCACTCCATCCATTTTTTTTTGCGACTGTGCTGACCTCTGAACTGAAAAGTTACTTTCCGGTTGCGCGCATGCGCAGTACGGCTCATTGTTTCATCGGCGAGCGGTGGCTACACAATAACTTTCTTCTTCCAGTTTTGTGCAAAATGGACGAATATCTATCAGATGAAGATGTTGTGGACGAGAACTTTGAATATGATGGGTGTCCTTACAGTTTCGAGCCAGAGTACACAGATGAGGAGCTCATCGAAAGGAGGGCGCGGAGGCAAGAAACTTTTCAGTTCAGAGGTCAGCACAGTCACAAAAACATGGGTGGAGCGACACCGACCTGTCATGGAGGAGTAGCGTGAGCGGACCATGATGAAATGTTGGTGAAACTAATGAGTTTTTGGACGATTAATGCAGTTTTAGGAGCGGCTATACATGCCCCATCTGCTACCATTATACGGATGTCCGCCGCTCGATTTTGGATCTAAATATCTCCCGAAGCACTGTTTGGATCAGGAAAGCCTTCTGGGTCAGTATATTGTTCTACTTCATTCCATAAACTATGTGAAAGCTGTAGAAACCGAACTTATCCTTTAAACTGTAATTTATTGATATTATTTCTACATGTTTTAGCACTATCTGCGCGCAATGTGCGTTTTTTTTTCATTAGCTGATTATTTATTCATTTTCTACATCCTTTAAACTTTAACGTGAGTCATGTGTGCTCCTCCTGACCTCTGCATGACCTGCAGCAGCTCCAAGGGACAGCAAAACGCACTGCATCCTTAGCTGTGAGCTCACATGTGACATCCTTTCAAACATTTATGTATTTTATTATGTTTGTGCAGCTGAAGTTTTGATGAACTCTTTCTTTTAAAACATCAGCTGCTGTAAAAGGATTCAAACTTCTAAAAACAGAGGCATATCGGCAATAAAGCCTCGTCAAAGACGAGAGAAACGGGGAAGCTGATAAACTCAGCGGAATTGTGGCCTTGTTTTTGAAGTGAGGGATTTTTACACAAAAATATCAGGAGACTGTTTTTTTATGACCATGTGTGCGATTTGATAGCTGTCAGTCTCTCCCCTCACTCTCTCCCTCTCATCCAGTAACTACAAACTCAGGTGTGTGTGAGTTAGTTACTGTGTTAAATGTTCATCTGACATATTTTTGAAAAGATTTCAAGATTGACATGAAACTAAAAATTAATTACTTATCTGAGATAAGCTTCAAAAACACTGAGATTTCAAAAAGCACCTCAAAGATCACAAGACCACCTCATGATTATTATAAAATGGTTCGTAAAAAGTGATCAGAAAGCAAGAAAGAAATTATTTATGTTAAAAATGTCAGGGGAAGACCCTCTGACCCCTGTCTCACCTGATGATGTCAAATAGATATTTATGATTTCTCCACTGCAAGTAAGCTGTGATCATGTGGAAAAACACTTAGGAACAACAATGACAATAGTAGTACTAATAATAATAGTAATAATAATTAAAATAATAAGAACAGTGATAACACAGGCTCATATTAATTATCTGTAACTTTTGTTACAAGCCCTATTATCAAAGTATACACACAATTGTTGTCATTTTAGTTCTAAATTAATACAACATAATATGGTATATCAACAATGCAAAGTTAAAGCAACAAAAAACCTGAAAACTGTTTAGATATTATTTGTTTAAAAGTAGTGCAATAAAAATACAGATGTTTTCCCTAACATGATGAATAATCATGATTAATAATCGTGATCACAATATTGATCAAAATAATCTTGATTATCATTTTGCCCATAATCGTGCAGCCCCAGTGTATGGAGTGTGAGGTTCTGATCTCCTCTCTCTGTCTCTTGTGTTGAGTGACAGACAGAGGAGCAGCACAGAGCTGTAGTGGGCTGAAACGCCTCTGAGTGATTTCAGGAGAGCCACAGCGACCATGACAGGGACAGCTTCCACATAGCAGCTGTGAGCAGGTAGTCTCACTGGACTACGTTTCACTTAGCATCTCTCACTGTTCCAGAAAATACGTCAATGAAGGGAAAAACGTCGTGAGGAATTCAGCTCCATTCAAATACTGTATAATGTATGTGCACAGAGAGAAGAGTTTAGCCACTTTTCATGCAGTTTTTAGCTAGCTACTTTCTGGTGAAAGTAGTTGTCAACACCAGAGTGAGATGCACACAGACCACAGCAAAGAGACCCCCTGAAATGAGAAAACTAAAGACTGACATGTTCATTTGAACCAACTGAAGTTACATATACATATACACACAGGGACAAAATTGTTGGTACCCTTCTGTTAAAGACAGAAAAACCCACAATGGTCACTGAAATAACTTAAAACTGACAAAAGTAATAATAAATAAAAATTTGCTAAAAATTAACTATTAAAAATCAAATATTGCTTTTGAATTGTGGTTCAACAGAATCATTTTTAAAACAAAATAATGAAACTGGCCTGGACAAAAAAGATGGTACCCTTGACTTAACATTTTGTTGCACAACCTTTTGAGACAATCACTGCAACCAGGCAATTTCTGTAACTCTCAGTGAGACTTCTGCACCTGTCCACAGGTATTTTGGCCCACTCCTCATGAGCAAACTGCTCCAGCTGTCTCAGGTTTGAAGGGTGTCTTCTCCAGACTGCATGTTTCAGCTCCTTCCACAAATGTTCAATAGGATTTAGATCAGGGCTCATAGAAGGCCACTTCAGAATAGTCCAATGTTTTGTTCTGAGTCATTCTTGGGTGTTTTTAGCTGTGTGTTTTGGGTCATTATCCTGTTGGAGGACCCATGACCTGTGACTGAGACCAAGCTTTCTGACACTGGGCAGCACATTTGGCTCCAGAATGCCTTGATAGTCTCGAGATTTCATTGTACCCTGCACAGATTCAAGACACCCTGTACCAGATGCAGCAAAGCAGCCCCAGAACATAACTGAGCCTCCTCCATGTTTCACAGTAGGTACAGTGTTCTTTTCTTTGTATGCTTCATTTTTGTGTCTGTGAACATAGAGCTGATGTGACTTACCAAAAAGCTCCAGTTTTGTTTTATCTGTCCAAAGGACATTCTCCCAGAAGCTTTGTGGCTTGTCAGTATGCATTTTGGCAAATTCCAGTCTCATTTTTTTTATGATTTGCTTTCAACAGTGGTGTCCTCCATTAAGTCCACTTTGGCTCAAACAGTGACGGATGGTGTGATCTGATACTGATGTACCTTGACCTTGGAGTTCACCTCTAATCTCTTTGGAAGTTGTTCTGGGCTCTTTGGTTACCATTCGTATTATCCGTCTCTTCAATTTGTCATCAATTTTCCTCTTGCAGCCTCGTCCAGGGAGGTTGGCTACGGTGCTGTGGACCTTAAACTTCTGAATAATATGTGCAGCTGTAGTCACAGGAACATCAAGCTGCTTGGAGATGGTCTTATAGCCTTTACCTTTAACATGCTTGTCAATAATTTTCTCTCTAATCTCCTGAGACAACTCTCTCCTTAGCTTTCTGTGGTCCATGTTCAGTGTGGTACACACCACCATACCAAACAGCACAGTGACTACTTTTCAGCCTTTAAATAGGCAGACTGACTGATTACTAGCTTGAAGACACCTGTGATGCTGATTACAGGACACACCTTAGTTTAACATGTCCCTATGGTCAAATCATTTTCAATCTTTTGTAGGGGTATCATCATTTTTGTCTGGACAAGTATTATTTTGTTTTTTTAAAATGGTTCTGTTGAACCACAGTTAAAAAGCAATGTCTGATTCTGTCAGTTAATCTTCAGTAAATTTTTATTTATTTTTGCTTTTTTCAGTTTCAAGTTATTTCAGTGACCATTGTGGGTTTTTCTGTCTTTAACAGAAGGGTACCAACAATTTTGTCCCTGTGTGTATATGTATATGTTACTTCAGTTGGTTATATGACACTGGAATCTGTGGGTGTGAATGCACAATTCTTTGATAAATTCATCATAATTTCTAGTAGGGCTGAAACGATTCCTTGAATAATCCTTGTAATCCGATTACAAAAAATTCTTGGGGAAAATTCTGTGCCTCTGGGATTTGTTTAAATCCAGACCACTATACAGCGCACAGTGTTTGGCATGGACGGTCATTTCTGTGGCAAAATGCGCATGCTGCTTCCGCTGCTGCGCTGCTGAAACGTAGACATGAGGAGCGGATTGTAAAATCATGCAGAAAGAAGAGAGTCCGCAGAAGAAATGGCAGAAAGTATCCCAAGTGTGGGATCACTACAAGTAAAACGAAAAGAAAACAGTGTAGTGTGTCTGTTGTCAAAGGGAGTTTTCTTAGCATATTAGCACGTCGTCAATGCTGTAGCAGGTCAACAGTAAACATCCAGTCCGCTGACTGGACACAACAAGATAACACTCACGATACATTAGCAGTTAATGTGATCAATAACTAAGATTAAGTCTAGTAAATAACATACTTTGATTATGGCTCTGTGTAAAGGCTGGCTCAGAACGTAAATCAATGCAATGGCTACTTGGATAGGTATTACATGTATTATGTGCACATACTTTACACATCCAGTAACTTTATTTTAAATTTGATTGCAGTAAGTAGAACAGAAAATACTGACAGTGAGTGTAGGGCATCCTTTCATATATTAAATAAATGTGCATTAGCTGGTTGAATTATCTTAGTATCCAAGTATGATATTATTTGGGCCTATTCATAAAATAAGGTAAAATAAAGTCCTCAATATGGTAATTAGCATCATTACAGCAGTAAAGGCAAAAATAAAGCAAAAAACGATAAGCATGAATAAAAACAAATAATTTAAAAATATTATTTAATGTGGTCAATGCCAGTGATTTGTAATGAAGTTGGGTTACTGTTACGGAATTCCAGGTAATGTTTGGCCATGGGGTACTTAATGTTTCCAGTTCTTATTGTATATTTGTGTTCTGCGAGTCTGTCCTATAGGCGTCTTTTTGTTCTGCCGATGTAAAACACTTTGCAAATGGGACATTCCAGCCTGTAGATGACAAAAGTGGTCTTGCAGTTAATAAAGTGATTGATTTTGTACTCCTTTTGTGATGTTGAGTCCAGAAATGTCTTTGTCTGTTTAACATTTGCACAATGGTTACAGTGACTTCATTGGAAAGACCCTTTTGGTTTTTGTCCCAGCCATCAAGTTTGATTGTTGGGTTTGTGGTGACTGTGAACCAGTTTATCTTGTAGGGTTGGGCACCTTCTGAAACTAACAAGTGGAGGCTGTGGAAAAATGTTAAGTTGTGGCCCAGTTGAATGATTTTAATGGAGTTAGTGTTAGAACATGTTTTTAACTTTAATACCATTGTGCAGTAAATCTGTTGGGGCCTTGGCCTTTATTTGTTTGAGGTTCTGCTCTACCAGCATACATTTCTTCCTCTGTTACAGGTGGGTCAATGCACTGTTTTACTCTTCTGTAAGTGAAGGAAGATTTTATTGAATTCAAAAAAATCTTCCATCTTAGTATGGTATCGAGGATACCAACATGGGCCTGGCACAGGCCTGGATGAAGACTATCAGGGTTCCAGAGCAATACAGAGACCAGGTTGACCCAGAAAAGGGCCATCAGAAAAATGCTTCTCGAGTGCAGTATCTATCACCGATGCCAGTGTTTCAGTTGATTCCATTGTTCCATGGCAGATAGCATATGGCAAGTTTTGCTTCCATGGAGCTTGAGCAAATAGAATCACTTGGACATAATTAAGTATGACTGTTGTGATTTTAGAGGCTAATTCAGCAGGAAAACAAAAATCATTTCTCATGTTGCATTTGAAACAACAGGAGGAGGTCAGAATGCAGCTCCATCCAGTCAGCCATGTTTTCCAGATGGTGTAACACTTGAACATCTTGAGTTTGGTTCTGAGGAGTGTATAGTTCCACTCATGTTTATGTATTTCAATCTCTTCCTGCAGACGTCCAGCAGCTGTCAGTAATGAAAGAACAGCCTGTCCATGTGAAAAATGAGGATGAAGATGAAGAGAAATCTCAGTCCTCACAGCTTCATCAGATGGAGAACAGATCTGAAGGAGAAGAGTGTGGAGGAAATTATGAGGAGATGAACCCTGCTCCAGGGAGACACTTTCAACCAGAGACTGAGGTCAAGACTGAAGACTCCTCTGAGGCTGAGACTGATGACAATGTTGATTGGAGGGAGGACAGAGAACGTCAGCCAGGTTCAAACCATGTGAAAAGAAATCAAGTTAGGAGACTAAAGCCTGGAAAGAAACCCTTCAGCTGCTCCAGGTTTGGTAAAACATTTAGAATAAGAGGAAATCTAAACAGACACAAAATGGTTCATACCGGAGAGAAACACTTCAGCTGTGCTGACTGTGGTGAAATACTTAGTTCCAAAAGCAATCTATGCCGTCACTTGATGATTCACACTGGAGAGACACCCTTCAGCTGTGAAGAGTGTGGTAAAACATTTAGAGAAAAAAGTAAGCTAAAACGACACCATGTGGTTCACACTGGAGTGAAACCTTTTAGCTGTGAAGAATGTGGTAAAACATTTAAGCAGAAAGGTTCTTTGGACATTCACATGTTGATTCACACTAGAATGAAACCCTTCAGCTGTGAAGAGTGTGGTAAAACATTTACACAGAAATGTTCTCTGGACTATCACATGTTGATTCACACTGGAGAGAAACCCTTTAGTTGTAAAGAGTGTGGTAAAAGATTTAGAGAAAAAAGTAAGCTAAAAAGACACAACGTGGTCCACACTGGAGTGAAACCCTTTAACTGCGATGAGTGCGGTAAAACTTTTGGCACCAAAGGTTATCTATCCACTCACTTGTTGATTCACACTGGAGAAAAACCCCTCAGCTGTGACAAATGTGGCAAAACATTTAGAACCGAAATTGAACTACAGTGTCACAAGTTGCTTCATAATAGAGAGAGACCCTTCACCTGTGGTGAGTTTGGTAAAAAATATAGATGCAAAAGTAAGCTCAACAGTCACAAATTGGTTCACACTGGAGTGAAACCGTTTAGCTGTGCAGAGTGTGCTGAAAAATTTAGTTCAAAAAGAAATTTAAATAGACACAAAGTGGTTCACACTGGAGTGAAACCTTTTAGTTGTGAAGAGTGTGGTAACTCATTTACACAGAAAGGTTCTCTGGACATTCACATGTCAATTCACACTGGAGAGAAACCCATTAGTTGTGAAGAGTGTGGTAAAAGATTTAGAGAAAAAAGTAAGCTAAATAGACACAAAGTGGTTCACACTGGAGTGAAACCTTTTATCTGTGAGAAGTGTGGTAAAACATTTACACAGAAAGGTTCTCTGGACATTCACATGTTGACTCACACTGGAGTGAAACCCTTCAGCTGTGACGAGTGTGGCGAAACATTTCGAACTAAAATTAAGCTCACCAGTCACAAAGTTGTTCACTCTGGAGAGAAAATCCTTCAGCTGTGCTGAGTGTGGTAAACCATTTGTGAATGAGAAGTCTCTGGGGAGTCATAAGTTGACCCACGTCAGAGAGAAACCCTTTCACTGATGACAAGTGGCTGACAAACATTCAAACCTTTGTCTTCCTAACCTTTTTTGTACCACAGCACTCTTTTTAGGTCCAAAATGTCGAACAACATATCCCCAACATATCTTGACAGAGTCTTGTCCAGGATCTCAATTAACAACTATTTTTTATCTACAGCTGTATGTATTACCATTGAGCACTGTTGGTTAGCTCCTTCAAACACACACCCTGAAACGCCATCCCCTCTGTGCACTCACCCATTTGTCCCAGTTTACTCCACCATTCAGTTCTCCCTCTGTGTAAGAGTCATTCAGTCTGAGCAGAGAGAGGCAGGAGAGGAGCACCAAACGTTGTCTACAGAGCAAAACGAGTGAGGAGAACTCAATCTATTCCATCATCACCTGCAAGGCTCAGCTGACAGTTCACACAGGAGCAGGTTATGTCCTCACACCCCAGCAACACCAACTTGAACTGGACTGATTGACTTTATTTCATACTTTGTTGGTAACCAATGGAGCGTCTGGCTACCGCAGCATGTTGATTCAGAGAGAAACTCTTCAGCTGCTCCAAGTGTGGGAAAGCATTTGGAGAGAAACAGAATGTGGTTCGTCACTTCCTGATTTCTATTGAGAGAGGGAAACCCTTTGGCTGCTCTACTTGTGGAAAAACACATTCGACAGGAAAAGTGTTCTGACCAAACCTGGTAGACAACAGAGTGCTGCCTTGAAAGTATTGAAAATGTCTGCAATTGTTGAGTTTGTTTTGTTTTCTCCGTGCTGTTCCTTTGACTTTTTCATATTAAATTCACTTATTATTAGGGGTGCAATGATCCGTTGATCTGGGTCGATACATCGATTGGTTATGATCCAATCAAATCGATGGAAACTCAAAACATCGATCAACATCGTCCTCTTCAATGCCTTTATTTTGAAATTCTTACCGGATATCCATTTCACCGCTTCCGCCCAATAGCGCCTGGTTCTGAAGTTTCAACTTTACAGGGCTCTCAAGTCTGATGCATTCAACGTATGAGACGCGCACCTTTTCGCTCTCTCACACGCCACACCTGGTATTTCTCCTGCTTTTAAATGTACTGTGTAGTGCCCACCGAGTAACACTGCTATATGCTAACGTGTAGCAACACGCTCTTAGCATCACAGAGCTAAGCGGGAGCTTGACATGTCAGCCAATCAGAAAATAGCACTTCTGTATCCGGGTAAGATATGGACAGCAGAGGATGCATACTGCACACACACGACGGGAGTAATCACAGGAGTACAGTAAGTTATCTCATCATTTGATTTTGTAGCGCACTGATTAATGAAATTACTTATTGTAAGGAAAACAGTGAGAGCTTATTCTTATTCTTCCTCCACACCTACCATTAAACAGTGAAGCATAGTCTAAAAACACCTGACTACTAATTAACCCAATTTTAATTTTAAACATGATTAGATCATACAGATGGTTATAATCCTCTATAACCTATCATACCCAAAGGTCAGCACATCGTTTCACATTTCATTAATAAAACTGTCAAAACTTAGAAATTGCTTTGTATTTCTTTCTTACTTTAGGTGAAATGTAGCTGACTGTGTTAAATGAGTACATAATATCGTCTTAAATCAATCAAAGGCCCCTGAATCATATCGAATCGAAATCGAATCGTGGCAGACTTTGTGATATCGGCAAATATCGTATTGTCCAAAGAATCGATATCGTATCGTATCGTCATGAAACTGGTGATTTACACCCCTACTTATTATACTTTGTTTCAGTGATGTTTGAACTCATATGTGACCTTTTGAGAGACGTCAAACTTAAGATGAACATGTTGTGGTTTAATTGTTTGTTAAAGCGACAATATGTAACTTTTATACCTTTAAAATAACTGTTTGAATGTCTGACTAATAGTGGGGGGTCTTAAGACAGAGTGAATGGGGTTTTCCCTTTGCTGTCTGCGCACCTGGGTGATCTGAACTAAGACTATTTAACTGTTGACCGCAGCTCTCGGTCATCTCATGAGAAGTGCATACTGCTTTACGGCACGAACGTGACTTTAGGGTTAGGACAACCATTACTAGAAAACAATGGCAGTTCTCCTGTGCTTGTGACCAGTTTCATGAAGGCTAGGGCCATGATATGAAAGAGGACTGTGACGGATGAGGATCAGAAAAGAAAGGGGAGGAAAAACCGAGCAAGAAGCCGGACCAGAGAGAAGATTGGATGGGCTTTTAGCGTTGGAGAGAACTTTAAGAATCAACAGGCTGGTCAGACTCTGAGCTGGTTCTGCTATGGATGGGACATGGGATACCATGTCCCAGAGATTATCAGTGAACTGCAAACGTGCGCTCCTGAAGGAAGCCTTGAATTCAGTAAAAACATTCACTCTCTAAGCGCAATACCATGGAAAAATTAGCGCGAAGGGCTTATCTGTGTGCTGGTGAGCATAAAGACGTGCAGCGCACGGGACAGGGATCGTGAATCACTTTGTGTGTTTTTATAATTCAAACGGTGTCTCGTTGGCTCACATACACGGTTTAAGTGAACACAATGATTTAAAAAATGACGAGTCAGCCTCTTGTTTAATTAAAACTCAACTTTCCTGAGCAGTCCAGCTCTGGTTCTCATTTTTTCTAAATGATAACTTCATCCTGAGGTATCCTGCATCACATATTCTCCATGATATATTAGCAATCTGTAAAGGATCAAGCTCCCAATTTAGTCTACTAGTGCAGTGGTATTTAACGTGGGCCGAGGCCCAAGAGTGGGTCTCAGAGCTGTTTTCAGTGGACGACGTATAAATCAAGTAAAAATGTGGCAAACATGTCTTCATTGTTCAGAGGCCCTGAGCAGACAAACTTCCATACATTTTAATTCACTCTGTTGTGCTGTATCAAGTTCAATTTTGTTGTTCTCTCAGGATCTCAACATACTCTGTTATCTTAGCATAGAAATTGGGGTTTTCCTATGATAAACTTTTGACTTCAGATGTCTAGAAAACACCCAACATATAAATGTTATGATGGGAAACATATTGAGTAAGATTTATGGATGTGTGATCTCTCAGGGCTCTCATTAGGGTCCTTGCCCAAAGGGAAAGGACCCCTCTAGCTGAAGTGTGTTTCTGCACCTCTGTCAGGAGGTGCAAAAACACACATCAGTCTATCTTTGAGCAGGTCAAAGGGTCAAATAGGGATGAAACTCTCAAAATGGAGGTTGAACGGGCATGAGGAACCTGTGACAGAGCGAGGACCCGACCAATGCTGCTTGCGGCTTTAATTATTATTTAATTTTTATAACGTTTTTTCTCCAGTCTCTATGCACCAAAATATGTTTTTTTTTTTCAATCTTAGGTTCAAATTGCAATATTACTTCACTAAACAAATTAAAGTGGTTAATCTTTTGAGAATTGGGTCATGATGACTGTTAAGATGGTGATTGTTTCTCAGGTTAGAGCTGTAAGAGCCGTCCCTTCACTGTATGTTTAATCGAAAAAGTGAAAATATCAGTGTTTCCTTCCAATTCACATATTAAGTAACAATAAAAGCTTTTATGCATTTCCAGCAAAAGGACAGAGTCACCCCCAGAATTTGATAGGTACTTTATTATGCATTCATACTGTTCTGTAATTCTGCTTCATTTTTCTCTCAAAATGCATCAGATTGATGCTTTTAAATATGAAATATTCAACATTTTCTTACAGGGGAGCATGTCCCCAGGCCACCCTAGAGGGGTTATTACCTCCTCAACTGTTTTAACCCCGACCTGTTTCATGCCTGTGCAGACTGTTTAACGCTTCAAAGGCTGTCAACCAACAATCAGATGGTCTGAAGTTAGCTGATGTCCCATTACTCTGTAATATTGCAGCTGGTAACACAGAAAACTTACAGCCTCTGTGTATCAGGTGATTATTGTGGACGTTATTATTGATTTTATTCTTCTGTGGTGAAATAAGCAGGTTTACTCATTACAATCCATCTAATCTTTATACACCAGCAAGTGTCCTCAAGAAAATTGGTACTTTGACTACATTTTACTGAAGGAATCATAGAGAGCTAATTTTCAATGAGTAAAACATGACCAAAGTTTCTGTACTTTTCAAAATGTTTTAGTATTTGCTTCATTAGCTGCCTGATGAGACAGATTGTCACAGCTGCAAACTAAACAGATGTGAAATTGGTGACTGTATAAATTGCTTTTCTCTTTCAAGGCATCAACAGGACTACAATCAGAAAATCCCAGAGCTGGAGTTATTACACCTTGAATGAGACAAAAGAAAATGGTAACATCCAAGACCTTCAGGAAGCTGTTGTTCAGAGTGGACCAGGTCTTCCCGTGATCCCAGAAACCTGCTAAGCTGACACGCAAGACAGGCAGTTCCATATATCCGCCACGGAAATATTTCACCAGTCCATCTGGGAAAGAGCGAAAATGTTTTCAGAGGTAGAACCTTTAAAAACAACAGCAGCTTGTGATTGGTTGATCGTTTGGCTCGTCACACTTATCACAGACCAATCCACATCAAGCTGCAGTATGACATAGCAGCTCACGCTGTTGTTAGCCATTAGCTTAAAGTACCGTAGCCTATCGTCTCACATTAAATTATACCACACAGATGTATCATTTAACACTTATGTGTGACATGAACCTCGTCAAAGACAATCCCTACCAAGTTTTCCCGGTAACTTCCAAGGAGAGCATATTTGGCCAAATATCACTGAGTAACCATGACGCCCACAGACTAATCGGCATGTCCGTGGAGGGTTTCCACGTCTCTCCCAGTTTCCCAGCAGTGATCCCCGGTCAGGAGAAAAGCATAAATATGATTTCCTGTAAGACAAGCTTCAAGTGACGTTCTTTGCTCCCCTTTCAAAGAATAAATTTGAGTCCATTTCTGATTAAAAAAAAAAAAAAAAAAAAAACCTGGGTATTGAGACCGCTTCAGAAGCCGCCATTGTTTTCAGACATGCAATCACTTCCTGTTGTCGTCACATTCACAGCTCCTGCCTCTCCTCCCTGATTGGGCTGTTAAGCATTTAGTCCAGAGAAGTCGTTGGACAATGGATGTTGGCAAGATGGACATGCAGGATTTCAGAATCAGGCAGGTCCGTCTGATCTGCAAGGCTAGAAACCTGTTGCCAGTTCTCTCATTTCCACTCTGGCTGTTTCTCTGAAGAATACAATAAATTAGAGGGAGATTCTTGGCAGTTTTATTTTGCACATTTGCAAACATTAAAGTGTTGACACATGAGAATATTCATGTCTGATATCCCAAATATTTACACTGAATGAAAACTTAGCACTAAATGGCTACATGCAGGCCCGTAGCCAGCCTTGTGGAGGGGGGGGGGTCTTTTTATTCTAAAAAGTGGACTTCACCACCTGCCCCCCCTAAATACACAAGCACATTTCATACATTTTAATTTATACTTTTTATTGATTACACCTTCACTTTTACATGACATTTCTCTCCCCAGTTGTCTCTCTGTTTTCCTCTATACGTCTCTGTTGCTCTCCTCTGCTGACATGAATGAATATGAATTAATTAAATTTAAGTGTACTGTCTCTATATCATTCAAATTTTCCTTCAAATGTTGTGATGTGACCATTTTTGGCCACTATAGGCATACTTTCTCTTCTAATGTGGCAGTGGATGAGCTGGTACTCATCATATTGGTACAGGTGATTATTTTTAGATTAATGTTCAAATTCCAAACACAGCCTATTACAGCAATTTTCACCATGTAATAAAAATAATCTGATAATGGCCACTTTTCAGATGTATAATTTCCCATTTCCAACCCTGTCAGTGCCAGTGTTTCTGTGGCTTTCTCCTTGTCTGTCTCTCTGTTGCTCACCTCTGCTGTCTGTTGTCTGTCTCTGCTTCTCTCTTCTGCTGCATGTCTCTGTTAACATGCATTGATTCATTGAATGAATAAACATGAATGAATTTAATGGAAATTAACCATCTCTATTATCATCCAAACATTCCTTTTACTGTGAATCAATGAATTGAATTAAATTTAGGTGTACTATTTCTCTACTATCGGACAGTTATCTTTCTCTTAGTTGTAGCTCTTCTTGTGTCTCTGTTGCTCTCTATTGTTGTCTGTCCATCTCTGTTGCTCTCTTTTGTTGTCTGTCCATCTCTGTTGCTCTCTATTGTTGTCTGTCCATCTCTGTTGCTGTCTTTTGTTGTCTGTCCATCTCTGTTGCTCACCTTGCTCATTTCAAAATTAATTTGAAATTAAATTAATTAGTTTTAATTTCAAAATTAAAATTAATTTCACACACATACATATGGTAAACACACAGAAAATTATTATGAAGTTGTTTTAAAATGTTATATCTTAATGTGTGTGTGTGTGTGTGTATATATAATAGACATCTTCCGCTATTACATAACATCTATCCTACTGATGTATACATAGCCAGATTTTCTGATATCGATAACAGCTGTACCTTCTTTAAAAAAGATCAAGAAAGCATCATCCATTTATTTTATAAATTTCCATTTTGCATCACCTTTGGAAAGATTTGGGACATTTTCTTTTTGTAAAAAACTACAGTCAAGTATCACTTTTATGAGAAAAAAATTATTTTTGGCTCCTCTCAAAATAATAAATTTAACATAATTAATCTCTTCATATTACTTGATAAATTACATATACATAAAGTCAGAATATCCAAGGCAACCCCCTCATTCCCATTTTGAATTGTATCAAATCCAACAAAAAATGCTTATCAGCTATTCAATTTTATTCCAATTACATTAAGTGAAGTTGTTAATTTCCCCGTGTTTAATTTCCATTTCTTTCTCTAAATTTATTTACATTTACTATTTTATATACAAATATATATTTTATCATTTCTATATTATCTATATTCAATAATTATAAATAATCAATAATTGTACATTATTAATTTATTCATATGCCCCCTGGTTGTGCGCACATCTTAGTGATGACGTTGGTCAGAAACCCGTCTATTGTCTACTGATAATAAAGTTAAAAAGAAAAAAAAATGAAGCTAAAGGAGCTAACGATCGCTAATCGATACACGTCAGTCGGTGCCTGGACTTAGCACCTTACCCACTTTGACCCTTTTTCGGAAATTCTCGCCGGTATTATGGGACAAAATAGCCGCAGTTTTCTTTCGTTGTCTTTCTTTATCTTCCTCTTTAACCATTTTCTCGTTTTCCTCCTCTTCTTTTTCTTCGTCTTCTGCGGTTATAGGGGCATTACCGCCACCCACTGGACTGGAGTGTGAACAGGAGCACAGGAGAAATGGACGTTTGTTTTTGCACAAAACAAACGTCCAAACGTTTTTTTTTGGGGGGGGGGGGGCCCTCCGATCCCCCTTGCCTACGGGCCAGACATGTTAAGTTTTTCTCTTTTCCTGTCAGGTATTGTATATTTTTCTATTTAATCTGTACCACTGTAGTATTACTTTAGCCTTACATTCTGTCTTATTATCTCCTGGATTTTTCTATATTTTGCACTTAATCATCGTACGACGGTAAGTAGTTTTATTTTTCTCAATAGCAAACAGAAAGACATACCCATGAAAATGTTGCTTTTCAATCATCACCTGTGCTTATATTAATAACTACAACTGATACTCCAGGGTCAAGTTTTTCTACTTACTTTTCAGTGTTTCTCCTATTTTCTAATGACTTTTAATATTCATTGTCCTACACCTACTTGCTCAGGAGCTTTGAATGGCCTTTTGTGGACAAATAATTTTTTTATTGAATTGAGATGGTTTGCAGTTTTATTCTTCACAATAACAGACACTTAAACCTTGAAATATGTAAAAGTAACTTTAATAATATAAATAAAAATGAGTTGCATAGCTCGAAATCTGTGAGTATTTTACATCATAATAGAAACATAGAAAGGTCTCCTCGGCTCAGTTGGATCACTCTAACCAAAACACTGCCGCTCCTCCAGAGCTCACACATCCTCTCCTGATTGTCCTCTGACCTCTGCGACTCTCCTGATCCTCGAACCTCTCAGGGCTCGAAGTGGAGGTCGAAGGCTCTGTCCTGTATGGTATAGAGTAGGTTAGGACACTCTGCAAGCTGGGGTGTCGTGCCTGGTTGCTTACCACTTCCCCAAACCAGCATGAGAGAGAGGATCTGAACACTTTCACTCATGTCACGGTTAACTTAACTTGACAGGTCTCCACGCCCCCCCCGGCACATCTCCCGCACTATGTAAATGAGCCATATGCATTCTTTATAGCCAAACAATGACAGAGGCTTATAGGCTACGATATGAGAACTCACTGACCCCGCACACACACACACACACACACATCCCCCCCCCCCCCCCCCCCCCCCCCCACACACACACACACACGCACACACGCACACACGCATCTCCCCCCACACACACACACACACCGTATGCATTCTTTATAGCCGGACAATAACAGAGGCCTATAGACCGCACAGATAGTAGCAGAGGCTTACTACACAGCAGGTATAAGACAACAGAATAAGATAGAAACTTTTGTGCGGGTTTTATGACAACGGTGAAGGCATCCTTGCATGACCCGCACGAATGTGTGAAATAAAACTTTTTTCATCCATAATTTTCAACGGAGGGTCGGGTAAAATGAACCCCCTTATAACAACGGTGAAGGCGTCCTTGCATGACCCGCGCGAATGTGTGAAATAAAACTTTTTTCATCCATAATTTTCAACGGAGGATCGGGTATAATGAACCCCCGCTCGATAAATAACCGCCCTAAAGGACCCAAGACCAGTTATTTCTCGACGCGGAGCTTCATTCGGCAGGATGTTTGGCAACAAGAGACGCGATCATCGAGGACCGATCTATCCTGGTAAGTGCACTATTTTTTGTGTATGTTGTTAGTACACGTGTAGTTTAGTTTCTTATTTTATTTTACGGCGATTTTCCGTCTTTTTTTTTAAAGTTGTGGCTGCAGAGTTAGCTTACATCAACCTCACACAATCAGAATTAGGTACTGTTTGACTCAGTTTTTGTGTTTATATTTCATTATTTAACAAACCCTACTAGACTGCCCGTTAGAAAAACACACACACGCAAAAAAAAAGATGTACCAGAAAATTAAACCTGTTCTTGCAGATCTGGTGAAGTCCACAGATAAAGTCTATGATGTTTCTGACGATTTTGACCAGGAGGACCTGGAGGACATTTTTAAATTCCCTTTGGAGGCTTCTCTACCGGGTCCTTCCGGGGTAACAACGGCCCGTCCCCCGACGAGAGCAAAGCAATCTGGTAAGAAAATATATGACTCCTCATGAGTTTTATCCGTCTGTACACGCGCGTGTGGTTCATTGCTTAAAAAATTAACTTACAGAGCGGGTAGAGGCGACGCAACAATGGCCAGTACTTTCCAACGTTGTGTTCCACGGCCCCATCAGCAGCATCGGTCCTTGTAGCCCGAGAGAAGGAGGCGTGGGGACGGCGGGACGTCTCGCAGTAGCCAGCCCGGTGGAAGGGGGCCATCCCGGGGTAGACGGGTCTCCAGACGCCGCTCGAGGAATCTCCGATCCCGAAACCCGACCGGGACCCTGGGCGAAGAAAATCATCATCACGCAGGCCGTCGTAGGTAAGGCAAACATTTATTTCAAAGTTTTTATTTTTTTTAATACAAACCTCGTAGTTTGTGAGCGGGGAGCGCTCGTCCTCCTCACGGAGCGGCGGCCGGCGTTTGAATGAACGCGGGGCTTCCTCGGCCCCCGGAGGCCCGCGTCGACGTCACAGTCTGTGACGTCATCTCGCGTTCTCATTGGTTAATGCCCGTCGCCGTTTGACGCCGTCTCGGGTTCTCATTGGGCTAGAGCTTGTCACAGACCGATGACGTCTAGCGCCCTCATTGGCTAAAAAAAAACTCTGTTTACATTCTCACAGCCTGAGAGAGAGATAAGGGGTGATAATTTTATTTTTTAAATTACATATATATTTTTTCTGCCTTGTGCTTTTTTTATAACGTTAAAAATACGCTCTTTTATTCAAATGTATGGAGTATGTACATGGTTTTACTTGTATTTGAAAGAATGAAGTATTTCTTGTTGTTTTTATTTCAACAGAACCTCAGCCTCTAATTTCATTGTGGTCTCCTGTGACACCGCCAGAATCCTCTCATTCTTTACCCCATAATGGCCCAACGGCTTCTCCATCGCCTGCTCCATCTTCTCCCCTGAGATTTTCCCTTATTGTGCCGTCATTTCCAGCAGCAGCGGCAGAAGCAGCACCAGCATCCCACGATTTCATACTACCTACGCCTACACTAGACGAAGTCATTCCTCCAGCTGGGAGATCCAGCGCCAACCAGGCCCAGGCCCAGGCCCAGGCACCGACCCCGGCACCTGCTCCTGCCCATGCCCCTGCTCCTGCCCAGGCCCCACAAGCTCAGCGGCTCAAGAGGGTGGGGGTTTAGGGGAGAGATCAGCGGCTCAAGAGGGTGGGGGTTTAGAAGAGAGGTCGGGCCAGCACAGCCCAGCGCAGACCACAACAACCTCGCACAGGCCCTTTAACACAGAGCGACTCAGGCGCACCCTCACAATCCCTCCCCTGGGAGAAGTGCCTGATATTGCAACATTTTACAGAGACATAGTGGGACAAGTTCAGGAATTGGCCGACGAAGCACGGTCAAAGGCTAACCGTAATGATGTGGTACAGCTTGAAGTGGTGGGTGAAAATATACGAGATCACGTCGCCATTACTGCGGACGACGACGGCGGAAACATTTTTCCCGCTTTTGAAAATTTGCTGGATCGTTTAGTGCAATCCAATGAGGAAATTGCCGCGGACCAGAACGTAGAATTGATCGTCCAGGTTGTCCAAAACCCTAGGGGTGGGAGGAAACGCAGGCTGGAGAAAACTTTAAACTGTGAAATCCTCAGTAAGAAACGACGTCAGTTGTACTTTGTTGAAAATAGGAGCGACCAGCTGTGCTTTGCCATCAACCTGGCTCACGTCATTGATCCTAACCTGACAGACAGCGAGAGCGAGAGAGTAGGGAGGGAGTTGCAGCGTCGCGCGGGCTTAGATTATCAAACCCCCGTCACTTTTACTGACATAGGTAAATTCGAAGAGATTGTCGGACGCAAAATTGTGGTGTTGTACAGAACAGGTCTCGATCAACCTCTCTGTCATTTCGAGACCAACTTCTCAAAAGCTTCAAATCCCCTTTTTTTGTTTTTACTAGATAACCACTACTATGGGATAAAAAATATCAAAGGCTTTCTAGGAACAACATTTTTCTGCAATTATTGCTACAAAGGTTTCAATTGCTCCTTTGTGCATACCTGTAAAGGCTACTGCCAGGTCTGCAACGACCCCACCTGCCCCACAGAAGAGCTCAGGCCCCTAAAATGTTCAGACTGTAATAGGGTGTGCAGGTCGTCGTCCTGCCTCTCTAGACACAAAGAGGCTAAACCAGGAACCGCTTTTAGTTTATGCGACCTGGTCAAAAAATGCAAAAGTTGCAGGCTGTGCTACTACATCATCATGCGCACCGGTAAAAATTTGCACCGCTGCAATATATTAAAGTGCAAAGTCTGTGGAAGTAAATTAGAAGCCGACATCAAACCCCTCCCTCCACAGAAAGAGCATCCCGAGTTGTTTTTTTATGACTTTGAAACATTCATCAACGAGAACGACGAGCACGTCCCCTTTGTGATATATGCCAAAACAGTGAAAGGTTTAGAGAAGGCGTTTTACGGTCCGGACTGTGTAAAATCCTTTCTCATGTACTTCAGAGGCAACAGATTTGCAAGAAATGTTTTTGTTGCCCATAATGCCAGAGGATTTGACAGCTACTTGGTCCTGAGAGGGCTGCTGAAGGAGGGTGTAACACCACAGAACATTCTCATGGTGGGGAGTAAGATCCTGAGTCTTCAGGTCCCCCGTTATCATCTAAAATTCATAGACTCCCTCTCTTTCCTAACCATGCGCCTTAGCGCTATGCCTAAAGCCCTAGGCTTCACCGATCAATCCAAGGGATATTTTCCTCACAAATTCAGCTCAGAAAACCACCTCGATTATGTAGGAGCATTTCCTTCACCCACGCACTATGGTGTAGAACGCATGACGCAGCAAGAACAGAATGAGTTTTACAGCTGGTACAACGACGTCAGTCAGGGCACCTTTAACTTTAGAGAAGAAGCCGTACCTTACTGTAAAAATGACATTGACATTCTTTCCGAGGGTTGCGCTATCTTCAGAAAGGAGTTTTTGGATGAGACGGGCGTCGATCCCTTCAGCTGTATCACCATCGCTTCAGTCTGCATGAAAGTGTTTCTAACCTATTTCCTGTCTCCTAATACCTTAGCCATACCCTGCCCGGACAACTACATGCGTCGGTGTAAGAGATTCTCAAACGCATCCATCCAGTGGTTAGAGTGGGTAATGTACAAGCAAAACATCTTTATTCAGCATTCGTTAAACATTGGAGAAAAACAGCTGGGCCGTTATTTTGTCGACGGCTATGCCAAGATTGACGGGGCTAAATACGTCAGGGAATTTCACGGCTGCTTTTTCCACGGCTGCCCCCAGCATTTAAACCATGCCGACACGTGCCCTTTAAGAGGTGTGACGTACGGGGAACTTTACGCGGCGAGCGAGGAAAGGGTGCAGGCCTTAAAGTCTGAACACGGTGTTTCCGTCACAGTCTTATGGGAACACGAATGGAACGATCTTAAAACATCGTGCGAGGAGGTGAAACAGTTTCTCCGTGTTTCTAATCCCCTCTTTACGGAGGTAGAACGAGCGCGACCAAGCTTCGGCACACAGCCAGACCTGACGAAACCGTGCACTACGTAGACGTCGTCTCTCTGTACCCTTTTGTGAACAGTACGTCCTTACCCCCTAGATCACCCCACCCTCATCCACAAGGATTTCGGGGACCCCAGAGACTACTTTGGGCTCATCAGGGCCACGGTTTACCCACCTCGTGAGCTCTTTTTCCCCGTGTTACCCTACAAATGTTTGGGAGGTAAACTAGTGTTTCCCTTGTGCCGTACCTGTGCAGACGCAAATTGTCAAGAGGGTCCCTGCACTCACGACGGCGAGGCTAGAGCTTTAACTGGGGTCTGGGTCATGGTCAAGTTTAACAAAGCACTGGAGGTAGGGTACAGGGTGGGAAAAATCACAGAAGTGTGGCACTTTGATAAAAGTAGCAATACGGTGTTTGTAGACTACACGCACACATTTTTAAAAAGGGAAGCAGGAAGCCTCGGGTTATCCCCCCGAGGTAACGGATCGGGAAAGCAGGGAAAAATACATCAGGGACTACCGTACCAACCAGGGGATCCAGTTAGACGTAAAAAAAAATTGAGGCAAATTCCGCCATAAGACAGGTAGCCAAACTGTGCCTCAACAGCTTCTGGGGAAAATTTGCACAGAGAGATAATCTGCTTCAGACCAGCGTTGTTGTCGAACCTGAAGATTTCTTCAGCTTTCTGTTTTCAGGTAAATATAAAGTGGGGTACTTCTCGGCGACGAGAAAGCTCTGATTAAGTGGAGGTATCGCAGCATCCATCCTCCAGGTAAAACGAGTAATATTTTCATCGTCGCATTCACCACCGCACACGCCCGTCTGAAACTGTACAGCTACCTAGAAAAGTTGCAGGAGAGGGTTCTTTACATGGACACCGACAGCCTGATTTATGTGGTCAAGGAAGGTGAGACCCCCCTAGAGACGGGGAATTACCTGGGGGATTTGACGGACGAGCTGGGGGGCGATAGCATTCAAGAGTTTGTGTCTGCCGGTTCAAAGACTTACGCCTACCAGACCAGAAATCAGGAAAAGGTTGTAATGCGAGCCAAAGGCATTACTCAGACCAGGGAATGCAGCGAGAGGGTAAACTTTGACAGCCTCAGAGAGCTGGTGGGGGGCTACCTGCACGGCTCTAGAGAGGGCCTAATTGAGATCCCACAGCATAACATTGGGCGCGATAAAAAGGGCATCACGCTGAAAAACAGGACATTTCTTAAAAGGTTCAGGGTGGTGTATAACAAGAGACGTCTCTTTGCCGACGGGACAACTCTGCCATTCGGCTATTAAAAAAAAAAAAATCTTTAGAGGGGTTGTCATGGAGGAAATTGATTTTGAGCCCAGGTTTATCTTTCCTTTCTCATGTCTGATTTTCCCTAGCAGGTGCGGGAAAACCTATTTTGCAAAAAATGTATTGGAAAACTGTGAACATGTTATGGATGTTGTACCTGAAAATATTGTTTGGATTTATACCTCTTTTCAACCTATGTACAGTGAACTGCAAAAAATGAATAAAAAGATTAAATTTGTTGAAGGTCTGCCTGATTCTTTTGAAGATGAAAAGTTGTTTCCTTCTGATAAAACGCATTTAATCATTTTAGACGATGCAATTTTTCAAGCCTCTGACCATCCTGAAGTGGTTAAACTTTTTACTCAGTACAGACATGACAGAAACATGAGCGTTATGATGCTGACTCAAAATGTATTTCACCAGGGTAAATACTGCCGCACCATTAGTCTGAACAGCAATTATCTAGTCCTGTTCAAAAACCCATGAGATAAGTTACAAATAAAAATATTGGCTCATCAGATTTTTCCGTCTCAAAAGGCATTCTTTTTAGAGAGTTTTGAAGATGCCACCAGAGACGCTCATGGGTATTTAATCGTTGACCTGACTCCTGGGTGTCCAGAACGATACAGACTGAGGACGTGTGTACTTCCCCACGAGAGGTATACGGTTTACGTCCCCAAAACACACGCTTAGATCACCATGTCGGCGTGTATAAAAAGAAACGCCCCCTTACTTAAAGCTCTGTACCGGGCTTCACCCAAGAAACGTAAAGACATACTGCTTCGTAGCTCTCCTGACTTTATCCAGGCGCTGTGTGAGATTGCTCTGAATCTTTTAAAGGGGAACATCCCATTGTCACCCTCTCAATTAAAAAAACTGAAAAGGCAGAAAAAATAATCAGACTGCTGGCCAATAAGAAAACCAGTTTAAAACGTAAACGGCTGGCTCTTAAGAAGCAGTCGGGCGGGTTTCTTTTACCTCTGCTTTCAGCGGCCGTCCCTTTTATCGGGAATCTTATAGGAGGATAAGTGAGAGGAAACTGACTTTTTGAAAAAAAAAAATGACCTTGAAGAGGGTGCAAAAGATGTATCTCGTCTCACCCCAGCAAATCAACAGGTTAACACAACTGACCGCATCCATCAGAGAAACTGCAGAGGGGGATTTGGATGACAGGATGAGAGCCTTATTAAACGACCCGGGCTTAAATCCTTATGAAAGAATTAAAAAGTATGACGCTTTATTGCAAAGATATTTAACCTTTGCAAAGCAGGATCAAAATGAGCAGCGTCGAGTGACTTTGACTCTGCAGCGTGACTGGATGGGAGAGCAGGCTAATGAGAGCACCGGGGACGACGCCCCTGCCCCTGCTCAGGACAGTGTGCCATCCGGCGGGAGGGATGTTGAGGATACAGCCGATGAGATTCTGAAAAGTCTACCCCCGCGAGATCGCAAAAATGCAGACTGTATCGTCAAGAAACTGTCCGAGAGCGACGGTGGATGGAATTCAAAGGGGGGATTTATTTATAGGAGGAATGCGGTGAAAGGGTCTCACATGATTGATGTATTCAAATACCTTTCACTCCCTTATAAAAAATCCCACGCCTCACTGCCCGCAGGCTGGTTAAAGTTTCTCAATCGGTTGTCAGAGCTGAACATCCCTTTATCTTCAGTGAGTAACCCCCAGGCACGTGATCAATATCGGCGACTCAAGACGGATACGGACGACGTACAAGACACGCTTTCTCGCAGTAAAAGAAAAAGGACGCCGGTATTATCCCCGCGCTGGATTACGCCGCGAGAAGAAAAATAGGAGGAAACCCCAAAAAGCCGAGAGACTAGATTACAGAGAAGGAAAAAACAATTCACGCTCTCTACGCAATGGATTTCATCGTAAATAAATGTAACGTGCACAACTTGTATTTTTCTGTCTTTCATCAATAAAATTGTTTATTAATCATATTTTTAAGCGTACAGTTGTTTTTCTTTCATCAAAAGGGGGTTACATCTCTGAAACATTTTTTTTAAGGTTTAACAAATGGTAGGTAGCACATTACAAGTCAAAAAGCGAAAGCACTTCAGTACATAAAAGATGGCAAGTAAATAAGCAAAGACATTACAAATCAATATATAAAAGAAAGCAAAAACAGTACAAAGCCATATATAAAAGATAGCAAAAGCAGTACTAATCAAAACATAAAAGATAGCAAAAAAAGGTAGTAAAACACTTTAACAACGGACTACATATTGAAAACATTTTTATATATAAAAAGGTAACCCAAAAAAAAAAAAACACATAGAGTTACTTGCTACAACAGTCTTTAAATAGCTGGAAAGAGCAGTTCCCCTGTTTGGATGTTTTGGTAGGTTTCTTGATGCGGCCTTGATATTTCTTCACAAAGTTGTATACCGTCAGGTCATTTTTTATCACATCGAGGTCATACAGCTCCAATACTTGTTCAAAAGATAATCCGCAGGCCCGATGGCAACCGATGATAAGGGGTGTTGCAGTTGACCGCTGTGGTATTTGATGTTTTGAGAATATTTTTCCAGAAACTTTAATATGCTTCGGGAGTAATAAACAAACCTGGGCGGAAATCCGTGAGAGTCAAAAAATGTGGCTTCCCCATCCTTTTCCAGCGTTAGAGCTAACCAATGTTCCCCGGGCATGTGGGCCGGATGTGTATTCACGATAAAAAATGCAGGGAGGCTGAAAGATCGTGTTAATAAGGGCAGTTGATCAGAAGCCCACACTCCGCAAAATACATCTCCCAGCAGATTGTGCAAAAGGCTCTGCAGTTGGTGACTATCCATGTTCTTCTAGTAATAATCCACCAGCACTTGTCTTTTAGAGTCTATCTCCAGAATAGAATCATAGCAGGCATACACGATAAGAGTGGTGGTTTGTGGAAGGGGCGCTCTGAACCTCATTTCCAGTCTTAAATTACCGTTGGAGGCGGGAGAAAGTGTGTCGTTGTCATCGGCGGGATTAAGATTAAAAGCAAACAGGGAATACCCGGTGTTAAATCTTTCGCGATTGATGCTCAGGGGCAGATCTTTAAGATGTCTCCCAGTAGCCAGAAATACGTTGTAAAACTCTCTGACGGCCGAATCGTTGTTAAATTGTGGTTGGAAAGCCTTGGCAGGAGTCTGTCTGCCGTCCTGACATAGAGCCAAATATTCAATGTCGCCGTGGATGAAATTGAAGGGTGAAAGGTCCCCTCTACTGTAAAAGCCTTGTGATGCACCATACCCAAAACCACATACTTGGGCATAGAACCCATAAACAGGTTTTCCTGGCTACATATCCTGGAGTGTTCCCGGGATAGAAAAAGTCTTCACGTTGACCCTGGAGAGGGGGTACAAAGCATTTCCTTTCATTAAAGTGGCGGCATGACCCAGTCTCACGGCTGGTGAGACGGATACTTTTTTCATAAAGAGAGAGGCCCCTAGTATTCTCAGGCAGAAAGCAGAGTCGCGGGCCCCGGTGAGGCAAAAGGCGTCGCCGGCCCTGGTCAACTTAATTCTCAAGTCTCAATATATCAGAGCTCCCGGCAGACTTCCTCTTCCCTCGCGAGCTTCTTCCGAGTGACTTCCTAATTTTGACGCTCGAGCATTTATTGGAGGTCGATGGAAGGCGCCGTCCGGGAGGCCATCTCTGCGACCTACTGACAAAACCATAATACCTCCGGATCCCTCTTGTTTCTGCTGGTTGTTCAATCGTCCTACAGCCTGGCTGAACATGTCCGAGGCGATGTTGCTGGCCGCTGATTTGAGATGGGGTTTAGCGACAGCGAGGCCTTTCTTCAGCAGAGGGGATACAAAACGGAACAGCTTTGAAAACAGAGAGCCGATACCGCGACCGTACCTGACGGGGGCTCCGTAAAAATCCGGCAAATCCCCTCCTACTTGCCTCTCATAATATTGTACAAAACGATGAGGATCTTCTCTCAAGCCCGCCAGAGCCATTTTTTTTTCCCTAGTTTGTGACGCGGCTTTTTTTTAAATAAATTATTATTTGAAAAAGAAAAAACGGAGCTACTCCTAACAGCGGTTAGTCACCTTCTCCGGTTGTTTTGACACTGAATGATGTTGACGCGATGAAACGGGTTTTATAAGCTGTTTTTTTTAAGCGACTGGTCTGAAGTGGAGCGTTATGATAGTTTTACCGTAGGTAAATTTTACAGGTATGTTTTGGTCAGATTTTATCAGGATCTAAATATTTTCAATGTGCTGCTTTGCCACGGGCAAATAATACGCCGGATTAAAATGTTGTGTCACGACGTCTCCGAACGTACCCTCGACGTCGACCGTTCTTAAAAGCGGGGCATAAGCGTCCACTATGAGCTGCGGTCGTATCACATCGCTGTAACAGTAAAGATGATAAAACCCCGCCCTTAAATCTGCAGGGTAGGGTGCCATTTTTTAATCAAATTTGAACCATTCTCCGGGCTCGATACCCATAATGTAAGCCAAAGGTGCATCAAAACGAAGGTGAGTTTGACCTCCCGCCTGAAAGTCGAATCTCTTCTGAACACCATTATTGACCAAGTAAACGTCGGAATTATTTTTTCTAAAGAATGCATCCAGCTCCGACCTGACCAGGGTCACAGAGTTGTAATAACCTCCTTGAACCCTCTGACGAGATATTTTACTCTCTGTGTCGGGTTCTTTGGGCTTCGACCTCCAATCAAAGTAGGCCACGTCTTGAGGCAGGTTATACCAGCTATGCGGGTATGAAATCTCGGTCATGGCGACCTCCCACGGTCCCTCTAAATCTATATGTTGTGCTAAATCCACGCGAAAATTGTCGCTCGTATTATCTTTAAAAAGATTGAGGCTGGCGTTGGAGGGTATGGTGATGTAAAACCCCTTATCCTTTGAACCGTACATGATTGAATGACGAGCTACGAGGGTGCGTCTCGGTGTTTTATACATTTTTTAAATCCGAAGCCTTCACCCAGCTGTTGAATTTCTCGGGCCAATTCTTCCAGGGTACAAGGACTTGTTTTTCACCCCTGACGGTGCGTCGCCCCAGAATCTCCTCTACATGAAATACTTTGTCTCGAGTTAATTTTACCCTTTGCAGCTCCTGCTCGTAAAATGATCCCTGTATGGGCTCACCGTCATAATCTTTTAGTTTATACACGGGAGGAATGCGAGGAATACAATCAGACACCATAAACACTTCGTCGGTAAAACTCTGTTCATATTTTTTATCAAACACCCCCCTCAACTTGGATATCCTGACAAGATCCCCTTTTTTAAGCGTCATCTTTTGATCTCCCTTCTGAGATTTACCATACAGGTTTTCAAACACTTGTGAAGCAGTTTGTTTAGTCACTTGCATAGGGGTCATTTTAATACTGCTGTGATAGCCGTGATGATAGCTTTTTACCAAGTCTTGCAGGACATCTAGGTATCTCAAAGTGTTGTTCGCCGTAAAATATCTCCACATTCGACTTTTTAAAGTCCTGTTAAATCTTTCAATCACAGAGGCTTTGAGATCACTGGCTGTGGAAAAATGTATGATCCCGTATTTTTTCAAGACCTCAAAACTCTAATTAAAAAATTCTTTACCGGCATCCGTCTGTAGCTTTGCGGGCGTCTGACTCTCCTCAAACACCGATTCAAAGGCCTCTACCACACAGGCCGCAGTTTTTCTCTTTAAAGCCCTTACATATGCCCTCTTGGAAATACATCTATGACCGTTAATAAATAATTATAGCCATCGTTATGCTCGGCTAAAGCCTGCATATCACACAGGTCGGCTTGGAATTGGTTTAAAGGTTGCGGGACAAAAACTCTGTTTCTAGCAAAATGTATTCTGGTGGGTCTGTGCAAAGTGCATGCGTCCTGCTCGGATTAAAAATCTTTAACATCCTCGAGCATGACCGTCTCTCCTGTTTCGCCCCGCACCCCCTTCACGGAGTCTTTCTATGCCCCCGAAGCTGCCCGGATGGGCGGGGTTGTAATACACCTTTTTCATGAAGTGTTTCACAGACATGTTGAAAGCCGAATGAAGAAAAAAGACTAAACAGAGGATCTTTATTCTTTTTTTTTTATTGAACACTGGCGGGGTTTGTAACAAGATAGAAAAAACAAGCATTTGCGAGAGAAAACAAAACTAACATTTCATCGTTACCCAAGTTTGAGAGAATTAAACAACTAACATTTGCGAGAGAAAAACAAAACTAACATTTCATTACCCAAGTTTGAGAGAATAAAAAAAACTAACATTTCATTACCCAAGTTTGAGAATATTAAAAAAACTAACATTTCATTACCCAAGTTTGAGAGAAAAACAAAACTAACATTCATTACCCAAGTTTGAGAGAATTAAAAAAACTAACATTTCATTACCCAAGTTTGAGAGAAAAACAAAACTAACATTTCATTACCCAAGTTTGAGAGAAAAACAAAACTAACATTTCATTACCCAAGTTTGAGAGAATTAAAAAAACTAACATTTCATTACCCAAGTTTGAGAGAACTAAAAAACAAACATTAGCGAGAGAAAAACAAAACTAACATTTTATCATTACCCAAATTTGAGAGAATTAAAAAACAAACATTTGCGAGAGAAAAACAAAAATAACATTTCATCATTATCCAGGTTTGAGACAATACAAGAAAATCTAGAGTATTGTAGATGACCTTGTGTAATTTGTCGAGCTTGGCGGAGATATTTACAGTTTGCTTGTTTTGCAAAAGTTCAAAACATCAACAAACAAAGCATAAAAACTGAGCAGATGATGGGGTTCGATGTTTTTTTTTGTCATTTCTTTTAAAATGCCTTCGAAGGTGTCTGACAACCCAGATTTGCACATTGCTAGGGTGGATTTTATCATGTTGCTCCACACCCCTGCAAAGATAGTCCGGATTTTATCGAGCAAGTTTTCCGGTATTTCGTCCGCTGTATTTTCCATGTTTTTGCAAGTCCGAACTCTGTTCTCGATAGCTTTTCCAAGAAGCTCAATCAACTCCCGGGTGACAAAAGACTTTTCTCGATGCATTGAAAGATATGATGCAAGTTTCGTCCAAACGTGTCCCATCGCCTTTATATTTTTTTTTGATTATTTTTATGATTTTATAGATTAGATTAAACAGCCTATGATTTTTAAAGATTAATTAAAAAAAAGTGTTCACCCTCGGTTTAAGAGCTATCCCACAATTCAGACGCTTTGTCCAGTAGTTCAATATTCAGCCTGTTGTCCAAAGCCAGTTCACTGTACATGAAGCCGATGGGTTCGTAGATGCAACACGCCGTTTTCAGCTCATGCAAAAGGGTCTCGGCTATAGTCGTGACTTTTTTCGGCTCCACCCGGATGCGGTTCCCGGTTAAGTAGCACTGGATGGCGGGCATAAAGTTTGGGGTGTGGAGTCTCCTCATCAGCCGAGGAAAGTTATTAACGTAAAAGTCTTCTTCGAGTACTTCCAAACACCCGTGCTGTATCTGGCTGGGGTGGTTGACTCGACACCCGTGGCAAGTCTCTTCTCTGTACTTGGCCAGAGTGATTTCGAGCAGGTGGTACACGATGGCTTTTATCGCTTTCAGAGCAGTATCCGACACCCAACCATCAACCCCGTCCTCGTCCTCATCCTCGTCCTCCTCCTCATTTGTATCTCCTGGTGTGGGGGAGTTGGGTGGGGTCGGATAGGGAGAGGGAACCTCCTCCTCCGAGGGTGTGGTCAGGTTGGGAGGGGGAACCTGCGAATCCTCCTCCTCCGAGACCCAGGCTGAATCAGCGGGCCCCTTAGGGGCGGATGGGTCGAGGGGTCTGTCTACCTCTAAATGCTCGGGCGGCGGGTTGAGTGCTCTGAGGAAGGGTAGAAGAGAAGGCGGTCCGAGGAGGGTGGTGGTCATGCGTCTGGGCTCTCTGGTCTTCCTCTTGAGAGTAGTCATGGTTCCTTCAGCTTATTTCCTTAACCCCGGAATGATGCCCGGGATGGTAAAGATGTCTTTTTATAGCGACTTGTTTCTACGGGGACCATTGTTGGAGGGGCCGTGGGTGTGGTCTTGAATGAGAGAGGTTTTTTAACCACTATAGCTTCGTCCCAGTTTCGACAGCTGCGAAAGAGAGAGTCAATTTTTTCAGAAATTTGTTCCACCTTTTCTTTCCAAGCGTTCAAAGGAATGGTCAACAGCGTGCGAAATACCCCGCAGTCAGAGTTGAAATGATCCAGGACAAAAAACTCTGTGGGCCCGCTACTCCTACCCGCCGCAGAGGTTCGATGACTAGTGCGGAAATACCAACGAGCCGCGTCTGAGGCTTTGGTGAGCCAAACGGCCATAAACGTCATTTTTTTAACCAGTTGCTCTCTGGGGTAAGGATTCACCGTTTGTGTAGGAATCTCTTCTTCGTGCTCCGCCAGATTCTTTGGGTTCACGGTCCTCAGAACCCCCCAGTCGTTGGAGGACAGGACTGCCATGTCTGTGGCGGGTGACCGGACTTCCCCTTCATCCTTTTGGTAGAAACATAATTCTCCGGTCTCGTACCCCCAACAGCCTCGCACTCCATAGGGTTCCAAAGACCATTCCTCCCATAAAGAATTGGAAGGAGGGGTCTGGGTTCGGCAGAGATGCACTACATATTTCCTAGAGCCGTTGGTGCCAGACTCTGGGTCTTCTATAATGGTGACAGCGGTCTCTGCAATGATCCTTGTCCCGCAAGCGCTCGGTGGATCCCACATGATGAAATTAGAGGCTGAAGTTGAAATAAAAAAAAACAAGAAATACTTCATTCTTTCAAATACAAGTAAAATTGTGTACATAATCCATACATTTGACTAAAAGAGCGTGTTTTTAACGTTATAAAAAAAGCACAAGGCAAGAAATATATATATCTTATTTAAAAAAATAAAATTATCATCCCTTATCTCTCTTTCAGGCTGTGAGAAATGTCTCTCTCTCAGGCTGTGAGGATGTAAACAGAGTTTTTTTTTAGCCAATGAGGGCGCTAGACGTCATCGGCCCGTGACGGGCTCTAGCCCAATGAGAACCCGAGATGGCGTCAAATGGGGACGGGCATTAACCAATGAGAACGCGAGACGGTGTCACAGACTGTGACGTCGATGCGGGCCTCCGGGGACCGAGGAAGCCCCGCGTTCATTCAAACGCCGGCTGCCGCTCCGTGAGGAGGACGAGCGTTCCCCGCTCACAAACTACGAGGTTTGTATTAAAAAAAAAATAAAAACTTTGAAATAAATGTTTGCCTTACCTACGACGGCCTGCGTGGTGATGGTTTTCTTCGCCCAGGGTCCCAGTCGGGTTTCGGGATCGGAGATTCCTCGAGCGGCGTCTGGAGATCCGTCTACCCCGGGATGGCCCCCTTCCACCGGGCCGGCTACTGCGAGACGTCCCGCTGTCCCCACGCCTCCTTCTCTCGGGCTACAAGGACCGATGCTGCCGATGGGGCCACCTCCTGCTGAATGAAGCTCCGCGTCGAGAAATAACTGGTCTTGGGTCCTTTAGGGCGGCTATTTATCAAGCGGGGGTTCATTATACCTGATCCTCCGTTGAAAATTATGGATGAAAAAAGTTTTATTTCACACATTTGTGCGGGTCATGCAAGGACGCCTTCACCGTTGTTATAAGGGGGTTCATTATACCCGACCCTCCATTGAAAATTATGGATGAAAGAAGTTTTATTTCACACATTCGTGCGGGTCATGCAAGGATGCCTTCACCGTTGTTATAAAACTGCGCAAAAGTTTCTATCTTATTCTGTTGTCTTATACCTGCTGTGTAGTAAGCCTCTGCTATTATCTGTGCGGTCTATAGGCCTCTGTTATTGTCCGGCTATAAAGAATGCATACGGTGTGTGGGTGTGGGGGGAGATGCGTGTGTGGGTATGGAGGTGGGGGGGGGGGGATGTGTGTGTGGGTGCGGGGTCAGTGAGTTCTCATATTGTAGCCTATAAGCCTCTGTCATTGTTTGGCTATAAAGAATGCATACGGCTCATTTACATAGTGCGGGAGATGTGTGTGTGTGGGGGGGGGCGTGGAGACCTGTCAAGTTAAGTCAGGCGTGACGTGAGTGAAGGTGTTCAGATCCTCTCTCTCTAGCATGGCATTTTTTTATGATCATTTTGATCTGGTTTTAAATTTGATGTAAATAGCCAAAGTTTGTTTCATTTTTAAAAATAATAATAATATCTTGACTTTATATTGTGCCTTTCAAGAAACCCAAAGACACTTCACAGGGACACAGACATGGACAAACTGTGTGGGGTAGGATGAGTGTAAGGGTGGTTCAATGAAGACTGTATGCTGTGGTGAACAGGTGGTGCTTGAGACGTTTTTTGAAAATGTTTTTTACTTTTTCAATAAATTCTTTTAACTTTTAGAGAAAGTTTGGAGTGAATTTAGCATTTTTACAGTAATTTAGTTAACTTGTCCCTGAAAGACCCTCACTCCACACGACTTCAGAGGCCTCTGCAGACAACATAGCGTGGCCCCCGAGCAGGTAAGTTCAGCACACCATGGCTGACATGACTGATTGACCCATCAGGGCACATTACACGTCTCACACCACTTATTAGCATCTAAGGCCCTGTTTATGCAACTCCATTTTCGGCTGAATCCGAAGAGTTTTGATTGTGTTTTAGCCTCCGATTTACATGAGGCCAGTGCCCGGAGTGCTTGAATCCGCAAACTTTTGAAACCAGGGTCCAAGGCGGAGAGTTTTCAAAATGCATCACCACCCGGCCTCATGTAAACAGGATTCATCGTTTCAGGGGGAAACGCTGACATCTACGCATGCGCAGTACTCTTTCACTTGAGGGATGTGCACGCATACCAGGAACAACAACAGCTTCGGCCGTCTACGTGTGCTGCTTACCGTGCTCGGTTTGTTATCCAGACAAAACTATCCAGACAGATTTGTTGTCCAGACAAGAAACTCCTGCGTCCTCATGCGTCCACTCGCCATTGTTTTTTGTGAAAAGTTTTTCTTCTTCCTATGTGTTTTGTAACAGCGCGGTTTCTCTGCAAACCTACATCACCATCTACAGGACTGGCATGCACACTACAGCGTTTTCAGTCGTTCTTGAGTCTCCGTCTGAACGCAGATCGTTTTTGAAGACGGAAAGAAAAAACCTTTGCATTTCAGGTGAGAGCGTCTCCGTGTAAACAGGGCCTAAGTGAAGAAGGTCTGCAGTTAGTTCTCCCGGAGCCAGGCTTCAATTTTTCTGAATTTAGGGGTCGATCTTAAGTAAAAATGGGTGAATATTTAAGCCACAGAGGCTAAATAAGTCTGACCTATTCTGGGTGTTGATAAAATATTAATTATAATGGTGGTTAAAACTTGCATATTATTCTTATTCACCTTGTAGATGGTGTCCATTATTTAATTTAGAGCAGGAGTGTGGTCAGGCTCAGCTCTGTGTGACAGTAGAAAGGCCTCAGCTGTTCAGACGGAGGTATGAAAGTTCAAACTAACAGCAGTCAGATCACAGATGTGTGAGTTCATCCACAAGAGACACTGCTCAGTTGTTCAGGAGTCAGTAATAGGTGCAGCCTGTCAAGGAGGTGTGAGGACAACCTCCAGATCTAAATGATGTCCTCGTTCTCACAGAGTTCATCATCAGTGCCACAAGCTGCTGTCAAGAAAGGAGACGGGAGATTCTCACGTGAGAGCAAAGAAGCTGTGAGTGATGGTGTCGTGGAAGTTTTCCCGTTTCTGGTGAACAAATGAAATAGAGACTTCTGTCGGCCGACAAGAGTTTTATTTTTCTTTGCAAAGAAGGTCATTCAACACATCAGCAATCAAGACAGTGTAGAATGGACCCCGAGCACCCAAAGCTTTCAGTATTTAAACATTTTGGAAACGCCCCCTAAGGTGGGCTTCACACCTTTCTGTCTGCTAAAACAGGAACATCAAAGAGGCTTAGTGGAAGGTGGGGTAGGGGCAGGTGAGAAGTTTAGAGAGGAGGGGGTAGGGTGGAAAAACAAAAGGATTTTAAAAACAAAGGGATAGGAGACAAAAGGATTTTAAAATAAAAAGAAGTCTGGGTGGGGGACAGGTTTCTGAAAAGGTGAGGAACTGAAAGGATTTTAAAATCAAAGAAGTTTGGTTTTGATGAGTTTAAGAAGAAAAGAAGAGGGGATGGGGGTAAGGTGGGAAAATAAAATGATTAGAAGAAGGCTGGGTGGGGGACAAGTTAAAGAAAAGAAAGCTATCTACTTTAAGAAGAAGCAGAAGCACAATTTACCATTACAATGGTCAAACAGCAGCAGAGTGTAGAAGCGCATGTGTCCTTCATATCTGGATTCTAAATGTGTGCAGAATTGTGATCTACATCAGTGCTCTGTGTTCTAGTGAGCACATGAGCCTTCCTGTTGGGGTTTCATTGTTACTTTGAATGCCAGCAGGTGTGTGGGGGTCATACTGGAACAGCTGTTTCCAGTGAACGGCTTCGTACTTCAGTCTAATTAATGACAAATATATGTATATATATATCTATATATCTATATCTATATCTATATATATATATATATATATATTACCTAAATAAGGATCAGTGTTAGCACCACCCAAGTGTCTTTCACCCCCCCCCTTTTAATTTTATTTTATTATTATTAGTAATATTATTTCTTTTATTCAGAAAAAAATGAGTAAATTCAACTTTGTTAGTTGGAATATTTGGGGCTAGGCTCACATGCAAAAAGGGCCAAGGTCCTGAACCACTTAACCAAATGGCAAGCAGATATTAGTCTATTACAAGAGACTCATCTCTCCCCATCTGAACAACACAAACTTAAATCTTCGTAATCCATTGAGGTTTACTCAGCCACATACAACTCTAGAAAAGGAGGGGTCTCAATTCTTATCAACAAAACTATACCAATCATCAAAAATTCAACAATAACAGATCCAGAGGCACACTACATTATTATCCATGTCTCTCTCTTCAGTGAAAATTACATAATGGCAAATGTCTACAGCCCAAACAATGAAGACTCCCTTTTTTTCCACACATTCTTCTCCTCATTCAGTAACATGCCTGTCTCATGTTTAATTATCAGGGAAGATTTTAAAACAGTTATAGATCACACACTTGACAGGTTATGCACCCCAAGCACCTTCAAACCATGGACCTCATCTGAAATAAAACAACACATGATTGAGTTTGGTCTTGGAGACTTTTGGTGACTTCACATCCTAACATCCAGGGAATATTCCTATCACTCACACACTCATAAATCCTTCTCATGCTTTGATTTCTTTCTTGTGAAGCAACTCCATCATATCCACTATTTCTGATGCAAATATCCATCCCATCGTAAAAAGGGACCACACCCCGGTATCTATTTCCCTGAATACCAATCTTCCTATCAAACCTTACTTCAAGATGGCGCTTTAATTCCTCCCTCCTTAAAGATCCAGATTTTGACATCGACTGGGTTCACTTGAATTTACCCCCCTTTGAACCAATATTAATATTGCAAATGTTGGGGGGCTGGGGATTTTTTTGAAGATTAGCCTTAAATATATACGTAAGTTTAGAGATAAAATTGATTTAGTTATATTGTTTGGGTTTTTTTCAGTGTCAGGTCAGATTTGTAATTTACGACTCTTTGAGGTGATCAGAGGACAAACATGTCCACTTCCAAGGACTGATATTAAAATATAACAGTTAATAATTTTGCATTTTTTTTGCTCAAATCATTCATTCAACTTCAGCCCTTATCAAAAATGTCAAATATTTAATAATTTACTTTAATTTAACAATTTAAATGCCCATTTGATTGCACAATGTCACAACAAGAAAAAAAAAACACATAAAAGGAGTCATTTTCAATATAATAAATGTTGGGGGGCTGGGTATTTTGTTTTAAAGATCAGGCTTATATATACATAAGATTAGTGATAAAATTGATTTTGATGCATTGTTATTTTTTTTGCAGTGTCAGAGTCCTTTGCATTTAGGTAAACAGGACAAAATGTCCCATTGAGTCCTATTATAACCATAATTTTAAAATTACACAGTCATTACACAAAAAAAATCATGTGTTCTCTAATTTCGGGGTTTCATTTTGGAGAAAAATAGTAAAAAAAAAACAACCACTTTTTACTGTTTTCCATGAGATGGGACAACTTTTCCCATTTAATGTCTATGGATAAAAGAATGGTCATTTCATAATGTTAAAAACAACTACGAAAATACTGTAGCAGTGCTATTTTCCACTTTTCCTGAAACAATTTAAAAACCAGTTGTTTTACTATTTTCCTCCAAATTGAAACCCTGATATTAGTCATTAACTGAATTTTTTGATGAAAGATTCGGAGGCTGTCTGTCATTGTGCTGACTGGAAAAAGATGGAAGATCCAGTGTGCCATCAAACTCATGCAGACACACGTATGAAGTAAATCCTCTCTTTTTTGTGCTCTTAATACATCATGGAGGAGGTCATTTAACCTGTGTAAAAAAAAATAGCATCCTCCCCTGCATTTGTCTGCGATATTAAGGGCAATCCCTTCACTTTCCCAGCAGCTGATTGGTTTTACGGCAGGGGTGTGCACTGTGGAGAGCACAGTAAAGCCCTGTCATCAACAGCAATGTTTGTCTCCTTATGCTGGGAAAGTGGGGGGAGGGGGCAGATCAGTGACACTATGAATCTGAGGGGGGTCATATCCCCCGTCCCTAGTGCTATCTGTGGGCATCTATTTTTCTCCACTGGTGTTTGCTCCCTCCATAACTGTTCTTTGAAGGCTGGTGGAAAGCACTGTTGGCTTCTGGGCCGTGTAGTTCTTTTCCCTTGCGCTACAGTGTAGGCTTATTGAAAGAAAACTACACAATGGCGGTGCCCATCCTATGTTTTTTTGTTTGTTTTGTTTTTGGTCATATTGGTTGGTTTCCGCTCCCATCTGCTCCCATTAACTTTTTATCCTGTATCGTCCCAATCATGAGATTAACAGTGAAGTTGACTCCCTCAACATTCTGTGTGGTCAGTGCGGGGTGTGTGGCAACCGTGACCGAGGCATGACAGCCCAGACATTACAATGCGAACTTCCCAAGATTTTATTTTGGTATTGAAATGGTAACAGAAACCAAATTCTTTGGGGTAATAATAGATGAAAAATCTTAATTAGAAACCGTACATAAAACATTTACAGTCCAAAGTCTCAAAAATGATTGCCATATTAAATAAAGCAAAACAGGTTCTGAACAATAAATCACTTCACATTCTGTACAGTTCTCTAGTTTCACCATATTTAACCTACTGTGCTGAGGTTTGGGGCAACACCTACAAGAGCTCGCTCCAGTCTCTATTCATTCTCCAAAAAAGAGCAGTTAGGGTCGTAAACAGAGCAGCTTATAGAGATCACACACATGCATTGTTTCTGCAGTCAAAACTGTTAAAATTCACTGATCAAATAGAATATCTAACAGCACAAATTATGTTTAAAGCAAAAAATTATCAACTACCTGGAAATATTCAGGGCATGTTCTAGCAGAGAGAGGGGAATTCTCACTTAAGGGGATTGTTTTATTTTAGGACTGTAAAAGTGAGAACTTTTAAAAAACTTGAAATATATTTGGGTCCAGAACACCGTTTTCCCGGTCCACATGGAGACACCCTGAACAGAGTTTCTGAAAATCTTCACCCTGGCTGGAGTTTCACAAAATAATTATTTTCAGAGAAACTGCAGCTCACGAAAGGACAGAGGGACCAAAGACAGACAAAGCTAAAGCTAACAGCTGAAGGCCTATGTGAGGACAAAGCCTCAATGGCCACAGCATCTCCCAGTCTGTACTGCAGCTGTGACTGAAAATAAGTGTTAAACAAAAATAATGATGAAAACACATTTAAATGAACTTCAAGTTAAAGAAAAAAACAAACTATAATGTTTCATGACAGCTAATGTCAATTTGAGAAGAAGCTTTCATATAGTGCTTTGGTCATTGATTGTTTGGAGGGCATGAAAACAGCTTTTTATTGAAGCTTTTTGAAAAACTCTCAAGTACAAACCCCCAGACCCCCAACTGAGATCTGAGCTGTAGTCCCCCTCAAAAAAAACCCTGATCTCTGAGGGGAGACAAATATCAGATGAAACTTTACATTTTGTTCTCAGAAAGACTGATGTTGAAATTTGGAGGAGGACAGTGAGCTGTTTTAGGCTCTCACACCACTGAGGCTAAAATCTCTATTTGGAGGTTTGAGACAGAGCAGGCTGGTCTGGACCACGTCCCCCTCCGGCCCTGCTGGTATCTACTGTCCTCGACTGTCACAGCAGCATCCCTGACTGCTTTACTCCATGAGGACTGGGTCACTTCTTCAGGAGACTGCTTCAGCTGAACTTTCAATAGTATCCTGCTGCAGCCTTGCAGGCAGCACTCTCAAGACTGGATGCACTCTCAGGACCATCATTTTTTTGCAACAGCACCACCCAGTGAATTGAAGTTGTCTTTGCAGGACCACAGAAATAAGGTTAGGTTTAGGCGCGTGTATTTGGTTAAAGTTAGGTTCAGGCAAGTTCTCAAAACTAAAGTTAGGTTTAGGGTAGGAGATGAGGCAGGGGTAGGGACCCCCTGTCTCACCAGATGATGAATCCTGGGGGCATGGGTTAGGGTTAACCATCTCTCTACGCATGTGCGACTGAGGAGCGTAAGAATGCGGCCGTGAGAGTGCGGGTAATGAGAGCGCTGCCTGCAGCTGAACCCTTCTCTGAACTTCACGGCCGTTCATATACAACAGAGGATTTAAATGGTGAAACAATGGAATCGGGATGAAACGATTCCTGGTAATTATGTAACTAAAGGGCCTGTTTATCCATTTAGGTTACTACTGTATGTATGAGTTGTACATTTTTGAGACATCAGCTGTAGAGATGTCTGCCTTCTCTCTGGTATAACTGGACTAATTCGCAAAACTCCTATGATGCTCAAAGCACCAAAAATACATTTGAAAAATTCAAAACCAGAGTCTCAGTCTTAAACTCATGACGTGGTTGCCCCAAATAATCTGCAGACCTTGTTGTGAGCAGTTTCATGTAGGAACTACTTTTTACCAACAGAAAAATATGTATTTTGAATTTTGGATCCCATTTATGCTCAAAATGTTCAAAAAAAGAAAAATAAGTTGTTAATTTAAGAGACCTGGCTTATTTTCAGTTTTGTCTGTGATTGATGATTTTCAATAAAGCCAAAAAGATTCAATGTAAAAAAAAATTTGCACTGTGTGCAATGTACCCATTAACCGATTACTCGATTAATAGCCAAAATACTCGATAGAGTTCTCAATTACAAAAAGAATCGATAGTTTTAGCCCTACAATGGACAGTGATCCAGGAGTAGACACAGGGGAACATGTTTTTGTTCTGGTTTGACACAAACAGGTTATTTGTAGGGCAGTAGGGTGGAGCGGCAGGTAGCTCATGTGCCTCACAGCAAGAAGGTTGCTGGTTCGATCCCCCGGTCAGTCAGGGCCTTTCTGTGTGGAGTCTGCATGTTCTCCCTGTACATGCATGGGTTCTCATCGGGTGCTCCAGCCTCATCCCACAGATCAAAGTCATGCTCGTTAGGTTGATTATTGACTCTAAATTGCCCCTATGAGTGTGAGCATGAATGGCTGTGTCTCCCTATGTGGCCCTGTGATTGGCTGGCGACCAGTTCAGGGTCACCCAATGTCAGCTCCAGCCCCCGTGACAATCCCCGAGCGTCACAGTGTGGTCTCTGATTGGTCGAGCCCACTGTCAACTGTGAATTTTCAGCTTCTACTACTGAGGACAACAGCTGTGGGAAAAGTGGGTGTCACTCCTGATCCTTTGGTGATGATGGTTGGTACCACACATCATCAGGCTCCAGATATCATCAAAATTACAGATCAAACATACCAGGACACAGGGATGTGGTTTAATAAGCATGCAGGACTCACAGACTCTGATTTCTGGGTTTTCAGTTCTCTGACCTCAAAGGCTGATATCAAATCGTCATCGATTATTAATGTTAAAGACAAGCAAACAGGCACTGAAGGTCTCCACTAACCATCACTGAAGTGGCTGCATGACATTCCTGAGGTCATGTGACCAACACACACTTGAAAAACTGGATCACTGCGTTATCATTTGGGACACAATAAGCTGGGCAAACTGTGTTTTAATCTAAATAGTCTACTCTGAGAATATATTGTATTAAGGGCACTCAATGTGCATAGAAATACTGTTTCTAATCAGACTGGCCCGTAGGCAAGGGGGATCGGAGGGTTCGTTCGAACCCCTCCTCCAGAGCGCCGCCCCCTCCCACGCCGCCTTGGTGAAGGTTTTCTGTCATGTCATATAAATAAATATAAATGGCTGTCACCTTTTAAAAAACTATTCCAAATCATTCTAACCTGATCAAAAAAGGAAAGGTAATTAAGCAGATCGAAGCTCTAGCAGCGAGTCTGGGGACCTTGGGGCATGAGTTGACAGACAACTGTAACATTGCAAAAACCAACGTCCATTTCTCCTGTGCTCCTGTTCACACTCCAGTCCAGTGGGTGGCGGTAATGCCCCTATTACCGCAGAAGACGAAGAAGAAGAAGGAGAGGAAAACGAGAAAATGGTTAAAAAGGAAGATAAAGAAAGAAAACCAAAGAAAACTGCGACTATTTGACCCATAATATCGGCGAGAATTTCCGAAAAAGAGCAAAATTGGGTAAGGTGCTAAGTCCAGGCAGCGACTGACGTGTATCGATTAGCGATCTTTAGCTCCATTAGCTCTGTTAGCTTCATTTTTTTAAAAAACTTTATTATCAGTAGACAATAGACGGGTTTCTGTCCAACGTCATCACTAAGATGCGCGCACAACCAGGGGGCAGATGAATAAATAAATAATGTACAATTATTGATAACTAATATAGATATTAAAGAAATGATAAAATATATATTTGTACATTAAGTAGTAAATGTAAATAAATTTAGAGAAAGAATTGTAAATTAAACACGTTCAAATTAACATGACAGACAACTTCACTTAATGTAATTGGAATAAAATTGAATAGTTGATAAGCATTTTTTGTTGGATTTGATATGTGACACACTCAGATTAAATTTTTAATTCAATTCAAAATAATGGGAATGAGGGGGTTGCCTTGGATATTCTGACTTTATGTATATGTAATTTATCAAGTAATATGAAGAGATTAATTATGTTAAATTTATTATTTTGAGAGAAGGAGCCAAAAATTATTTTTTTTTCTCATAAAAGTGATACTTGACTGTAGTTTTAACGAAAAGAAAATGCCCAAATCTTTCCAAAAGGTGATGCAAAATGGACATTTATAAAATAAATGGATGATGCTTTCTTGATCTTTTTTACATAAGGTACAGCTGTTATCGATATCAGAAAATCTGGATATGTATACATCAGTAGGATAGATGTTATGTAATAGCGGAAGATGTCTATTATATATATACACACACACACACACACATTAAGATATAACATTTTAAAACAACTTCATAATAATTTTCTGTGTGTTTACCATATATATGTGTGTGAAATTAATTTTAATTTTTTGAAATTAAAATTAATCAATTTAATTTCAAATTAATTTTGAAATGAGCAAGGTGAGCAACAGAGATGGACAGACAACAAAAGAGAGCAACAGAGATGGACAGACATCAAAAGAGAGCAACAGAGACGGACAGACAACAAAAGAGAGCAGCAGAGACGAGACGGACAGACAACAAAAGAGAGCAACAGAGACGGACAGACAACAAAAGAGAGCAGCAGAGACGGACAGACAACAAAAGAGAGCAGCAGAGACGAGACGGACAGACAACAAAAGAGAGCAACAGAGACGGACAGACAACAAAAGAGAGCAGCAGAGACGGACAGACATCAAAAGAGAGCAACAGAGACGGACAGACATCAAAAGAGAGCAGCAGAGACGGACAGACATCAAAAGAGAGCAGCAGAGACGGACAGACAACAAAAGAGAGCAACAGAGACGGACAGACATCAAAAGAGAGCAACAGAGACGAGACGGACAGACAACAAAAGAGAGCAACAGAGACGGGACGGACAGACAACAAAAGAGAGCAGCAGAGACGGACAGACAACAAAAGAGAGCAGCAGAGACGGACAGACATCAAAAGAGAGCAACAGAGACGGACAGACATCAAAAGAGAGCAGCAGAGACGGACAGACAACAAAAGAGAGCAGCAGAGACGGACAGACAACAAAAGAGAGCAGCAGAGACGGACAGACATCAAAAGAGAGCAACAGAGACGGACAGACATCAAAAGAGAGCAGCAGAGACGGACAGACAACAAAAGAGAGCAACAGAGACGGACAGACATCAAAAGAGAGCAACAGAGACCGACAGACATCAAAAGAGAGCAACAGAGACGGACAGACAACAAAAGAGAGCAGCAGAGACGGACAGACAACAAAAGAGAGCAGCAGAGACGGACAGACATCAAAAGAGAGCAACAGAGACGGACAGACATCAAAAGAGAGCAACAGAGACGGACAGACAACAAAAGAGAGCAACAGAGACGGACAGACAACAAAAGAGAGCAGCAGAGACGGACAGAAAACAAAAGAGAGCAGCAGAGACGGACAGACAACAAAAGAGAGCAACAGAGACGGACAGACAACAAAAGAGAGCAACAGAGACAGACAGACAACAAAAGAGAGCAACAGAGACGGACAGACAACAAAAGAGAGCAACAGAGATGGACAGACATCAAAAGAGAGCAACAGAGACACAAGGAGAGCTACAGCTAAGAGAAAGATAACTGTCCGATAGTAGAGAAATAGTACACCTAAATTTAATTCAATTCATTGATTCACAGTTAAAGGAACGTTTGGATGATAATAGAGATGGTTCATTTCCATTAAATTCATTCATGTTTATTCATTCAGTGAATTAATGCATGTTAACAGAGACATGCAGCAGAAGAGAGAAGCAGAGACAGACAACAGACAGCAGAGGTGAGCAACAGAGAGACAGACAAGGAGAAAGCCACAGAAACACTGGCACTGAGAGGGTTGGAAATGGGAAATTATACATCTGAAAAGTGGCCTTTATCAGATTATTTTTATTACATGGTGAAAATTGCTGTAATGGGCTGTGTTTGGAATTTGAACATTAATCTAAAAATAATCACCTGTACCAGTGTGATGAGTACCAGCTCATCCACTGCCACATTAGAAGAGAAAGTATGCCTATAGTGGCCAAAAATGGTCACATCACAACATTTGAAGGAAAATTTGAATGATATACAGACAGTACACTTAAATTTAATTCAATTAATTAATTCATGTTAAAAGAAAGTTTGGATGGTTGTACACTTTAATTTAACTAATTCATTTTCATTCATGTCAGCAGGGGAGAGCAACAGAGACGTATAGAGGAAAACAGAGAGACAACTGAGGAGAGAAATGTCATGTAAAAGTGAAGGTGTAATCAATAAAAAGTATAAATTAAAACGTATGAAATGTGCTTGTGTATTTAGGGGGGGCGGGTGGTGAAGTCCACTTTTTAGAATAAAAAGATCCCCCCCCCTCCACAAGGCTGGCTACGGGCCTGTCAGAGTTATTTATACGAACAATGCTCCCTTCAACACAGATGAGCTTAACTGCCCATCCAAGTCCCAGAAATAATGACAGTAAATGTTACAGAGAGACTTCTACTTTATTGTCCCCTCAGGGAAATTTGCTTAGCAGCAGGTAAAAAAGACATTAAACCACAGTCACACCAACTCAGTCACAAGAACATAAACACTGAAGTTTATAAGTGGAAGTACAAAAACACTGGAGCACATAAACCAAAGAACACATCAGTGGGCAAACCAGGAATGGAGCCATCGTCAACAATAATGACCAACAGAGACACAAATGAAATCATTCAAGTTGGATCATTTTTACATTCAGTTCAGTAATGGCTCTGAAGATACAAGAGTTCCTCATCCTCACTGATTTGGCCTTTGGTGACCTGAATCTCCTGTCCGAAGGTAGGAGATCAAACTCTTCTTGGAAAACAGAGACAACACAGACACAGATTTTTTTACTGGCAAATTAATCAATCATTACATTTGTTTCAGGTCATTTAATTGCATTGTGTTACTGTGCTCCACAGCTCTGATCATTTTCATTCAGAAAATGCAAAGACATGTTTATCTGCCTGCATGATTGTTTAAAGGGTCCTACACATTAACAAGGGTAAGGTCCATCAAGCCACCCCAGCAGACTCTGTTTGTTAACACATTACAATCTCAAAAAAAAAAAAACTCAGCTGTGAGTTATGACGTTGGATTGCTCTACAAAAAAAAGGATTTTCTGAGTTTGGATTTGACAGTGGTCAACGTTTATACAGAACCTCAAGCACCATAAATCACATCAATGATAAATGCTAGAAGGGACTCCTTATTGATTACAATTTGATTAGTCATAACAGGTGATGGATGCTGAGAGACCAAGGACCCGCCCACAGGTATACTGCCAGCATTGACTGGACCCCTGACCCCCTCCACTCTCTTTAATGCTGCTGCATAGGAGATTTTATGTTGATCTCTAACCTCCTGGACTTGCTTTGCTTTCCAAAGTGTCCACATTCTTTAAAGGAAGCCAAATGGCTTCCCCCACAGTTACAACACTAAGGACTTGTTCCTTTACATTCCTGAATGTCATGATCCTCTCCACACTTAGCATCCTATAAACACCCGGGCTGGGAGTGCACTTCCTTTTATATTCTCCTTGATTTCTCTCTCAGACATTTCAGCATGCACACTGTAAATCACACCTTTGCAGATGATGGTGCCATTTTGAAGAGAGGGAGAAATATTGACTACTTATTCTTCCAAATTCAACAGGCCTCTTCTAAAAGTAAAGTTATGACTTTCGGATATAAGAAGAAAATTCCTACATACAATATTTCTTTGTATGATTGTCCCCTTGAAAGAGTCACGGTTTTTAAATTCTTGGGGGTATGGGTGGATGAAAGGCTTACATGGAAGTAATAAGCAATGAGGCAATATGGTCTGTTTTAGGTTTTGGGGACATGATATTTGGACCAGCAGCTAAATCTTTACTATGTTTATTAGATCAAGTCCAGGCTAAAGCCTTAAGAGTTCACTGTGGAGCATTTAGAACTGCACCTATTTCTGCATTACTTGTAGAAATGGGAGAACTTCCTTTGAAGAAACAGAGATGCAAATTGGGGCTTCACTACTGGAGTAAGTTAAATGGATTAAAAAAACCCTGCAGGAATGTACGATTCATGGGAATTTGTTAACAAGGAGAGAAAATCAAACTCCTTCCATCAGATTAAGCAGATGGCAACAAGGAGGGGACTCAATCAAGGCAGAGTGAGAAAGAACTCTTGGTCTCCTGTTCTGGCTTCTCCCTGATTCTGAGGTTCATCGTCAGCTGTTAGAAATGGAGAAAAGTGTTTGCAGTAACACAATGACTAAATGTCTGAAGCAATTTAATGAATTTATTATAATCTTTACAGACAGTTCAAAGGACCCAGAATCTGGGAGAAGTGGGCTGGGGGTTTATGTGGCCACCGGTGGGTTAAACAGAGTGTCCGTTCTTCAGACAATTTGTCAGTTTTCTCTACTGAGCTACTGCCAATTTCATGGGCACTAAAATGGGTAGAGGAGAATAAGTCTCAAAAAGTGTTATATGCTCTGACTCTGCTGCTGCTCTGGAAGCTTTAAAACAAGGGGCATCAAGGGCCCGCCCAGATATGATTTGGGAAATACACTGTTTATTCAGGATCGAAAGACCAGGATGTCATGTGTTGTTTTTGTGGGTTCCTGGACATTCAGGAATAGAGGGTAATGAAGTTGCAGATTCTCTGGCAAAGAAAGCATTATCAAAAGAAGCAATAGCATATGTAAGAAAAAACTGGACCTTCAGTGGCAGGAAGAGTGGACTGTGGACCAGAGGGGTAGACATTTTTTCTCTTTGCAGCCTTCTGTTAACAGTAAGAGGTGGAGGGTGAGGTCCAGGCGGAGGGATGGAGTGGTTTTAACCAGACTGAGCCTGGGACACTGTGGTCTTGCAGGGTGTCTGAAATTACTCAGGAAGCATCCAGTTGGGCTGTGTGAGTGTGGCAGTCTAGAAACAGTGTGTCATGTTGTGCCATCATGTAACAAATATAAGAGAGAAAGACAACAGCCGTACAAAGAGCTTTCTGATTTGGGACTGTCTGTACTCTCTTGAATCCATTTTTGGGGCTCAGCAGAACACAGAGCGGTTTTAAAGTTCCTCCATTCGTCTGGGCTTCATGTGAAAACATTAAATATTGAATTAATTCTGCCTGTGGGGGGCAGCATTACGCTTTCTTGCGTACAGCCTGCCGGAACCCTATTAGAAGAAGAAGAAGAAGCACGCGTCCGGTCTGCCGGAAACCAACAGACGAAGAAGGAGGTCGTTACGTCATTTCCTTCTTCCGTTGTCCGAGTAGAACATGGCGGGCTTTGAGGAACTGATACAGCTGAACCAGCGGCGGCTGCTCGCTGCGGTCACCAGAGACCTGTCCGGACAGAGAGAGACCTCCGAGTATGAAGAGGAGCTGCAGCGACAGAGGAGACTGCTGGCTGTGATCCAGACCGCTGAGATAAAGCTCCAGAGAGCAGGTGAGTCTGCTTCAGCCTCCATCTCCCCGAGTGGAGACGAGACAAGATGGCGGGCTGAGCAGGAGCAGCAGCTACAGGCTGTGATCAGAGTGTCTCAGATGGTGGTTTAGGAAGGCTGAAAACACTCCGAGTGCTCCAGATGGAAAACCAAAGTGTGGTGAAGCCTGCCAGGCTGATATTTACAGATAAAACTGTGGGTTTAATTTCGACGAACATCTGGTTTAACTTAAAGAAGAAGTTAAAGAGAACAGAGTCATGGCTGCTGGCCCAGCTGAAGCAGTGCAGTTGAATGCAGAGTAAGGTCTCACAGCTTACAGCATGTGTTACAGGAGTCAGTGTGACATGAAGAATGGGACTTCATCTGTTCAGCTTTCAAAGTAATAAGCCCACAACAAACTTCACTTTAAGTTCTGTGGTTAGTTTCTATTTTTGTATCTAATACACAGTTTCATTTGCTTCTTTAAATGAGAGCGAGAGAAAGGCTCTATTGTTGTTATGCAGAAGGGCAGACAGTAAAGTGTTTTTTATAATACGAAACTTATTCTTCAGATAAGGATGTAAACTTTGGGATTAACCAGTGAGGTGACGAAATGTTTAGTCTCTGATCTAATAGATCTGCTGCTGTTGCACTTTGTTTCAGGGTCAGGGACAAATAAGAGTTTGAATTATGGGAAACTCAAATACTTTTTAATTGATTGATCTAAAAGCTTGCACCAGGTTTGCAAAAAAAATATGTTTTGTATTTCTGTTGGTTTCATGTATTTTAAAAAGTTTCTTTCCTTTTTTTACAAAAGGAAAGATGGACTGCCCCTGAAAACATGAAGTGGTGTAACCACAACAAAAGAAGAAACATTAAATATTTATTTCCAACTGGAGGGTATGAAAGTGTACTAATAAATACAGTTACTTACTTTTTATTTATTTCTTGAAAATACATTTTTTAAGGATTATTTTAAAATACAATTATATGCATTTTTTGCAATGTAGAGCAGGACAAAAACTGAAAATCACTTTGCGTTTTCTAAAAAACATTTGACAAATTTTGTATAAACTGTTAAAATATTTTAGTACATTGCAACAGAGGATTAGATCTTTTCCCCATGAATTTTCCTGTAAATTATAATATTTTTAGGGAGAGGGGGAATTGGATGTTCACGGCTGTGTATGTGTGGTTTCAGATGTTTTGTTCTGCGCATCTCCTGTCCAGTCAGTATCAGTGTGACAGAACACCTTCATTTTCAGGCTGTGTGTGCTTGGAATTGCTTCCAGTTGTCTGTCATGTGTTTTGAATGACGTGAGTTCAGAGGTTCTGGCTCAGAGATTTGGTGCAACACATCGGACTCATCGTAGAATAAGGCCCTGTTTACACGACTCCTATTTTGGCTGAATCAGAAGAGTTTTGATTGCGTTTTAGTGTCCTGTTTACATGAGACCAGTGCCCGGAGTGCATGAATCCGCAAACTCTTGAAACCAGGGTCCAAGGCGAAGAGTTTTCAAAACGCATCGCCACCCGGCCTTATGTAAATAGAATTCATCGTTTCAGGGGGAAACGCTGACGTCTATGCACGTGCAGTACTCTTTCACATGAAGGCTGCGCGCGCATACCAGGAACAACAACAGCTTCGGCCGTCTGCCGAGTAACATGTGTGCTGCTTCCCGTGCTCGGTTTGTAATCCAGACAAAACTATCCAGACAGATATGTTGTCCTGACAGATTTGTTGTCCAGACGAGAAACTCCTGCGTCTTCGTGCGTCCACTCGCCATTGTTGTTTGTGAGAAGTTTTTTTTCTTCGTACATGTTTTGTAACAGCGCTGTTTCTCTGCAAGCCTAAATCCCCATCTACTGGACTGGCATGCACACTACAGCATTTCCAGTCGTTCTCCAGTCTCTGTCTGAACGCGGATCGTTTTTGAAGACGCAAAGGAAAAACCTTTGCTTTTCAGGTGAGAGCGTCTCCGTGTAAACAGGGCCTGAGATGTCTGGCGGATGAGGCCAGGTGAAGACATTCTTTTCACCCAGCTGTTGCATGCAGCTCACTTCCACTTCTCTACCCACCACCTGGATGACTGTCTCATGAAAGGCTTGCTTTCATATCTGACCAGAATGAACTTGCCAGTTAGTTGTGAAGGGAGATCTTCTGATAGGTTGCGGAAATCTGCTGAGTTTGGGTCACAGTACTGTCAGATAAGAGGTCTTGCACAGAAATTTGAGATTTCCAGCCATTGAATCACAGCTTGTCAGTGTACCTTTTATGGCTGGGACATTAATTGGGACAGATACATCGTACTTGACAGTGGCTTCCTTGGTTATCCAAAAGTACTTGATGCTTGAGGGCTGATCCTTCAGGAAGTCAAAGTTCCTACGGCTGGTTTAACCAAAAAAGACAGATGTCTGACAGATTGTCTGTCAGACAGTCTGAAATGTCTCATAGCTGTTGAATTGTACTGTGCATGGAGGTCCGTAAGTGAGTGCAGCAGTACCCTCCTTTGCTGCTTCATTTTATTTATTGTTAATGTGCCCTTTTTTGCCTGATGATATGCGGCTGTTCTCATCCCTACAGAGAAAGCTGGCCACTTCCTCTCTTCTCTTTTGTGAGCTTTTCTTTTTCTTTGTCATTTTATTTTTTAGACTGAACATCTTTTTTCTGATGCCATTCCAGTTTCCTCTGAATCTGTTGTGTCTTTTTTTGCAGCCTTGAGTTTCCTTTTAACTTTGCAAAGTTAAGACCTCAGCTTTTCTTTCTCCTTCAGCGCTGAGTTGTAGTATTTGTCCTTTCTTTCCTTTCTTTTCTTTGCAGGAGTTCAGGATGCTTGTGGCAGTTGAGAATATTTACAGCCCTAGCAAGCACTAGGGCTGTAAATCACCCGTTTCATGACCATATGATACGGTATCGATTCTTTGGACAACAATACGATATTTGACGATATCACATAGTCTGCCACGATTCGATTCAGGGGCCTTCGATCGATTTAAGACGATATTATGTCCTCATTTAACACAGTCAGCTACATTTCACCTAAAGCAAGAAAGAAATACAAAGCAGTTTTGATGTTTTGACAATTTTATTACTGAAATGTGAAACGATGTGCTGACCTTTGGGTATTATAGTTTATAGAGGATCATAACCATCTATATGATCTAATCGTGTTTTAAAATTAAAATTGGGTTAATTAGTAATCAGGTGCTTTTTTGCCCACACAATTACCTAATGAGTCTTATTGTTACATTGTGATGTTAGTGTATTATATCAAATAATAATGCAAAACAATAATACAAATTATTGAATTATTAATTTATTTTTATTATTATTGACCTCCAACATTTGACCATGCTCTTTTAAACTAAAAATGTGCAGTTTTGATTTTAATTAAAGCCAAACATTTCTCATGTTCTAAGTAGAACTATTAACTTAACTCAACATTGATGATTTTGTTTACTGTGATGCCTGGTGACCACAGTTTGTATGTCAGTGTGATTAGACTTTGCTTCACTGTGTAATGGTAGGTGTGGAGGAAGAATAAGAATAAGCTCTCATTGTTTTCCTTTCATACAATAAGTCATTTCATTAATCAGTGCGCTACAAAATCAAATGATGAGATAACTTACTGTACTTGAGTGATTAGGCACTCCTGTCGTGTGCGTGCAGTATCCTCTGCAGTCAGATCGACCGTATCTTACACGGATACAGCAGTGCTATTTACTGATTGGCTGATATGTCAAGCTCCCGTTTAGCTCTATGATGCTCAGAGCGTGTTGCTACTCGTTCCAAAACGCACATATAGCAGTGTTTATTCAGTGGGCGCCACACAATACATTTTAAAGCGGGAGAAATACCGGGTGTGGCATGTGAGAGAGTGAAAAGGTTCAAATGCGTGTCTCATACGCTGAATGCGTGAGACATGAGGGCCCTGGAAACTTCAGAACAAGGCGCGATTGGGCGGAAACTAAGATAGAAACATGAAAGCTGTTAGTCTAAGTCACTACATTACTGTGACTTTAACCAGACATTCTTAAACAGCATTTCACTGGAAAAGTGTGTGTGTGTTTGTCTCTGGTGTGTGTCGGCGTGTGTGTGTGTTTGTGTCTGCACGTTTCTCTCTGTGTGTCTGTGTGTGCGTGTGTGTGTCTGCATGTGTCTCTCTGTGTTTGTATAACCACCTTTCTTCTCTTTTGACAAGATAAATGGCCCTTGCTGCAGGATCTGCGTAGACCCGTGCTCTGTGTCGAGCCACTTTTTCATGGATGATAATGGCATCTATTTGGAGAAAGATCAATCAATCAATCTCAATCAATCTTTATTTGTATAGCGCCAATTCATAACAAGTGTTATCTCAAGACACTTTACAATAGAGCACAAAGCTCTTCATATTATGGATACACATATATGCATAGATACGTATATACATATAAAAATACACATATACATATATATACATATATATACATCCAACACCCAACATGAATCCATATAGCCAATCATGAATCCCTCCATCATGGTGGCAAGAAAAAACCTTCTGTTAAGCAGCAGGAAATCTTGAATGTGAACCCCAGTCTCATGATGAACAGCAAATCCACAAGATGCTGTGTTGGGTGTGTGGGCAAAGGGAGGGAGGTAGGTGGAGACAAGTGGACTAAAGTAAGAACTAAAGCTAGTGACAGATCAATGGACCAATCATAGACCTGTCGTCGTCAAATTTGTTTCTGCTGCAAATAAATTTATTAGAGGAGTCTGTGTGGTTGTGGTGAAAAATTCATAGAAGTATAATCAATAAAAGTCTTACTGGAAGTAAGAATTTATGGTAGTAACGAACTCATGGGTGCCCAGACCACAAGTGCATCCCTACCATATTTGTCTCTGTTAAGTATAAATGTATTAATGGTAGACCTCTTGAGATGTGACACCTCATTTTCAAGAGGGATCTCATGTCCATGTGGAGCTAAAGATAGTTACTATGGATGTATCAACCATGAATAGAAAGATCATGTTAATATCAACATTAACAGCTATAATGATTATGAACTGGAGTGAGATGGCCAAATATGTGTTATGTCTGTAATTGTAGTTTTTGAGGCTTCGTGGCTCCATAGCAGCAGGCAGTCTCCACCAAGGATCCCAGGCAACCTAAAAGACTAGAGCCAGAGACGAGTACAGGAGCAAACAGAAAGGGGCAGAGGCAGCTATGGAGACAGAGTGTGAGAGAGAGAGGGATAGAGCCCAATGTGCCAGATCCCCCCGGCAGTCTAAGCCTATTGCATCTTAACTATGTGTCTAAACTATGGACTATGAGCTGGTCCCTAACTGAAAGCTTTATCAAAGAGGAATGTTTTAAGTCTAGCCTTAAAGGTAGAGAGGGTGTCTGCCTCCCGAACCGCGGTCGGTAGATGGTTCCAGAGAAGAGTAGCCTGATAACTGAAGGCTCTACCTCCCATACTACTTCTAGAGACTGATGGAACCACGAGCAGGCCAGCATTTTGGGAGCGTAATGTTCTAGAGGGGTTGTACGGCACTACAAGCTCTTTGAGGTAAACTGGTGCCTGTCCACTGAGAGCTTTATAGGTGAGAAGAAGAATCTTGAATTCTATTCTATATTTAATGGGAAGCCAGTGCAGAGAGGCTAATACTGGAGTAATGTGGTCTCTTCTTCTAGTTCTAGTCAGCACACGTGCTGCAGCATTTTGGACCAGCTGAAGCGTCTTAAGCGACTTACTGGGACAGCCTGAAAGAAGAGAATTACAGTAGTCCAGTCTAGAGGTAACAAAAGCATGGACTAGCTTTTCAGCATCGCTCTGGGACAGGATAGGCCTAATTTTAGCGATGTTACGAAGATGATTTTGAAATTTGCTTTATGTGAGAGTTAAAGGATAAATCCTGATCGAATCGAACCCCAAGATTTCTAACAGTTGTGCTTGGCGTCAGGCTAATGCCATCTAGGGCACTTAAATCATTAGAGAAGATTTCTCTAAGGTGTCGAGGGCCCAGCACAATGATCTCTGTCTTGTCTGAGTTAAGAAGAAGAAAATTTTGGGCCATCCATGTCCTAATGTCCTTTAGACACGCGTCTAGTTTAGATAACTGATTTGTCTCACCTGGCTTCATTGATACATACAGCTGAGTATCATCAGCGTAACAATGAAAATTAACGGAGTATTTCCTCATGATATCACCGAGGGGAAGCATATAAATGGAGAAGAGAATTGGACCTAGCACAGAGCCTTGAGGAACTCCGTAACTTACTTTAGTGTACACAGAGGACTTGTTGTTCACGTGTACAAACTGGTATCTATCAGATAAGTAGGACTTAAACCAATTTAAGGCAGTCCCTGAAAACCCGAGTAATACCTCTAATCTCTGTATAAGAACATCATGATCAATGGTGTCAAAAGCCGCACTAAGATCTAATAAAACAAGTACTGAGAGAAGTCCCTCATCTGAAGCTGAGAGTAGGTCATTAGTTACTTTAACTAGAGCAGTCTCTGTGCTGTGATGAGCTCTAAATCCTGACTGAAAGTCCTCAAAAAGGCTGTTGTCTTGAAGGAAGTCACATAGCTGATTAGCCACTACTTTCTCCAGGATCTTTGAAGTAAATGGAAGGTTTGATATAGGCCTGTAGTTAGCTAATGTTCCCGAATCGAGGTTAGGTTTTTTAAGGAGAGGTTTGATTACAGCTACTTTAAAAGACTGTGGCATGTAGCCTGTTGACAGAGATATATTTATTGTCTCCAGCAGGGATGGACAAACTAAGGGAAAGACCTCCTTGAACAGTTTAGTTGGGATCGGGTCTAAAAGGCAGGTAGATCGTTTGGAGGAGGAGACAAGAGAATTTAGCTCCTGAAGGCTAATTGTAGAAAAATGATCTAACGCAGGTCTGACTACAAGTAATGGTACGGCAGGTTCAGGTGAAAGCAGGGAGTTGCTAATTTTATCTCTAATTTTAAGAATTTTATCATTAAAAAAGCTCATAAAGTCCTCACAGCTGAGAGCTAGAGGAATCACAAGAGCTAGAGGAAAGAGGCTCTATTGTATTACAATGATAAGGAAACAATAAAAGGTTAATAAATGTAATTTTACAGATCTAAATTTTGATCTTTGACAAACATTTAACATGATATTAGAGTTTCATGTCCTTTTAAAGGTGTTGTTCATTTTCAGCATTGTCGTTGTTTACCCACTGCTGCTACATCATTAAATTAATTGTATTATTTTAATAGAGCTTAAAGTTGAAAGTGAATGGAATCAAATATGTACTAATTATGTATTTAGTATGTTTGAAAGACAAACATTTCAATAATAATAAAGCCATGAAGAATAATAATTTTATCCTAACCTTCCAGAGATTTGAGGATTAAGTTGTGGATAAATCACCCCTTTAAAAAAAAAAAAAACACTAAACACTTAAAAATAGTTCAACATAGTAAGTTACTTCACATTACATCTTCAATCAGCATCAAAAACTTCTGATATTTGCCAACATCTAATGGTGTATCCTGTTACACGTATCACAGGAAATGGAAAACAAAGCCTGCCACGAAATGCCCCCCCGCTGCATAATTTTGTTCCTTTTAACGGTATCCGCTTCCATTGAAACGGCTACTGTTACTCTTCCACCACTCCAGTGGGTTCCCTTTTTTCTTTCTATCACAGGCTCCCTCAAGTACCGCCCCAGCTCTTCAAGGATCCCTTCAGGTGCCTTGTCTTGACTTGTTGAAGCAAGCAGTGTCATAAAGACTGTCCTGTGCTCTGGGATTCTGGCCTCCCTTCACCCTTGGTTAGTCTCCCTTGTCATTATCACCACTAGCCGTTTCTGCTTGCGTTGTAGTCACGACCTCTTTGCTGAGCCAGGCTTTTGCTTTGGCCAGTGTCTCTGGTGAGAAGGGTCGCTCCTTGCAGTGTGGATCAAGGAGACATGCCACCACCTCTTTTCTCTCTTGCACATGGGATAATCTTTTCTCCAGGCTTGCCAACATGGTCTTCCTCAGAGCTTTGATTCCTCTGCAGCTGTGTCCCTCTGACTCAAGCGGATGCCTGAGCACTGCTACACAGGCTATGATGCAGGAGGCAGAGGAATCTTCTTTACTCACTTTGCATGTTATTTCTTCCAGTGGTGTCAGTGTCTCCACCAGGTTGGCTGCCACGTCCCACTCCTCTGCAGGTGGACATACAAAATGGCCATGGTCACAAGAGTAGGTTGTGACAGCTCTCTTTTGCTCCAACATCCTGCCGAGCATGTGAAGTGTTGAATCCACCTGGTTGGGACAGCCTGGATGATGGAATGGTGAACAACACCAGCCCCCTGCTGAATAACAGACAGTCGCTGCTGTGCTATAACAGAGTGGTTAAAGTGTGTGGCTGTTCTCTTCATTTTGGCCAATATGACCCCCACCATGCTCAGAGAGGAGAGGCCATCATTGATCACCAGCTGAATAGTGTGTGCAGTTCAGCTCAGGCCAGGCATCTCTGCAAGTTTTATTCCTTTGACCGTGTTTGCACCGCTGTCTGTCAGCACAGGTGAACTCGCTGTGCATCAGTGTCCCATTCTTTCAGTAAGCTCAGAAAAGTTTTGCTGATGTATTGCCCTGTGTGGGACCCAAACATGGCCTTTGCATTCAGCACAACTTGGATTCTGCCAGTTTTTGTCAATGAAATGTGCAGTCAAGGTCATGAGAGCCTCAGTTGATCCAGACCAACAGTCTGTGGTAAAGGCGATGCTTACCCTGCGTTTTCCACAGAGAGAAGTTTCTTTACTGTTCTTGCAATTTGTGAGTGGATTTCTTGCATGAGCTGAGTGCGGAAAAACTTTCACTTTTGGGAGTATACCGGCTTTCTGCCTTGGCCAGTCATCTTTCAAAACCTTCACTCCCCACAACTGCATAGGGTAGGATATCTGTAGCAATCATTTCCATGATCTCTTTTTCTTCTGAATCATTTGGGGACCACTTTGTGTTTCTATCAAACACTTGTGTGAGTGTGGGCTGAGTGTGCTTTGACACTTGCTGTGCTGCCTTTTTTTGTGCTGCCTCATAAGCATCTTTATGTCTTTGAGGTGTTACCAAAGATTTGAGGTGTTTCTTAGTCTAAGGTTACTTGATCCTTGGCTTACTGAAGCTGCACAAATATTACAGACAACATCACCAGCAGTGCCCTTAGTGTAGTCGTCCCACACCTTGCTTTGTCCACTTTGTGCCATCTGAAAAAAAGGAGTAAAAAGTATGAATTTAAGAAGATAAACATGAAATGTGTCAGTGAAAAAAGGATTTTGAGGAAATATATCTGTAATGTGGAGTATTTTGTTATAAATTTGCATTGTGCATTTTTCTCTCTATGGAGCATGCATGGATAAAGCTACCAGTTGTACTGATGAATTTATCTTTAGATTTAGGCAATAGTCCTCTGATGCCCATTAACATTAAATCAGATTGTCTCTACTCCATTATTTTCTTTGCCATGAAGCCATGACTCATGTGAACCAAAATAAAAACCAGAGTAGCCTTTCTCAGATGTCAAAACATATAATCTTTGACAGAGTTATACTTTAAGTGAGTAATGATCACAAATAGGCTAATGTTATTCCATAACACACAGTGAGTTGCTGTTACAGCTTGCGGTCACTCAGTGTTAATGGTTTTAACTTTTGGGGCCTGCCCTGAATAAACTCCCTCCCCTCTGTTCACATCGCTCCTCATTAAATGCCCTCATACACGCAGCTGATGGAGTGATGAACGGTCGTTCTCTGCACTCTCAAATTGTGCACATATGTTATTTCTGTGGTTACTGTCTGGTTTTTAACACTATGCTGGGTTGGTTTAACAGCAGCGATGTCATTGTCATTGTTAACATAAACAGACGGGGAATAACTTAAGCTAGGTTAGCACAGCTTTTATCAATATAATGAAATTGAAAAGCACAACCAATAGATGAAGCACCTGCACTTGTCATGACACATGGCAAAGAGAGTTAAATTGAAGCAGGAGACATTTTGAGTCACTGTTAATTTCACGTCATTCTAAACCTACCTGTTTGCCAGCTCTGTTCAGCCCACTCTTGTTATGTTTCCTGGCTGTGGCTCACTCCTGTACATGACTAATTAGACAGCAGTGGGGAGGGGACTGAGGATCGAATGGAGTCAGAGCTCCATCTTTTGGACTAACAGTGCAACGACATCATTCTGCACAGCTTGGACACTGAAAAGAGTAAGAATATATCGGCTGACTGATATATCAGTTGGACCCTAAAATTGATACTTCATTTAAAGACCTTTGTGAATTGAATCTAAAAATAGAAGAATTGGATATAATCAGTCAGAAATGAACATTGAATAAATCTCTGGGCTCTGATGGACTCAAGGCTAATTTTTATAAATGTTTTTCAAGGCAATGCAGGAATGTATAGAAATGAATTAATGCCAAACATGAAGCAAGGTCTCGTTACTCTTATTCCCAAGCACGGTAAAGACAAAAGATTACTTGACAATTTAAGACCAATTATGCTACCCAACTTTGACTTTAAGCTGCTATCTGGTGTTATGGCTGAGAGAATGAAAGTAGGCATATCCCACAAAATTAGTGAAATGCAATCTGGTTTCCTCAGTGGAAGATTGATCCACAACAACATAAGACTGGTGCAAGAGCTCGTTGATTACAGTCCAACATTTTTAGAAAATGGTTTCATTGTTTTTCTTGACTTCTGCAATGCTTTTGATTCTGTGGAGCATCCATTTATAATGGAAACTTTCAAACATTTTGGATTTGGACAAAGATTCATAGACCTGGTTGCTGTGTTATACAATGATATTAACAGTTGTGTGGCTTTGGAACATGGCACCTGTCCTAGACTGGTAGACAGAAGGGGCTTTAGACAAGGCTGTAACAGCTCTCCATTGTTTCTAAGGGTTAAAGAATTCTTGTCTATTAGGATTAAAAACAATAGGATTGAAGGAATCGATTTTATGGGAAAAGATGTCATAACAACTTGCGGATGGTACAACATTATTTTTAAAAGATAAGGACAATTTTCCAAGGGACTGGATTCAGTCTATTTTCTAAAGCTGCAGGGGTGAAATTAAATATTGACAAATGTGAAAATTTTGCATTACATGAAAAACCAGCCAACTCAATTTGTAAAGTTAAGGTTAAAAAAAGAAGTATTTAGGCATCACTTTTACCAGGAACAAAGACAGCAAAAAAGAGAATATTGGTAAGAATATTGATAAATGCAAAAAAAAATAAATAAACCCTTGGCTACAGAGATACAACTATATTCAGACAGGCATTATTATCCAAGATGGAAAGTTTATCAATGGTTGTTTATTCTGCCTTTTCACTCAAAATGTCCGACAAAATGAGCCGATCAATTAATAGTTTAAATTTTAATTTTATGAAAGAACAAATGTCACTACATTAGAGGAAATGACATGGTAAAAGATGTCGAAGACAGAGGTCTGAATGTCATGGATTTTTCTTATATGAAGGGTGATTTGAAGTTAAAATGGCTGAACTCCTTTATTTTGCACAAAGATTTATTTTGGTTTAGCATTCCTGATGCAAACCTCAGAAAGATGGGAGGAACTGAAGTTGTATTAAGATGTGATTTGACTTCTGCAAACTGCCTGCGATACTCTGACTTTCACCAACAAGTTCTCCTTTACTGGAACTCAAAAACATAATTTTACCCCACACAATACACCTCTGTGGAACAACAGGTATATTTTGATAAACAGGAAGTCATTGTTTTGGGAAACATGGAAGGAAACAGGAATGTGGGCTGTAAACTCATTTGATGGATGGGTGTGGCAATTTCTTGAAGCATGCAGATTTTTGTGTTAAATTTGATTTTCAGTGTAGAATCAGAGAAAAACAATCAAATAATAAAGACCATTCCAGTTCCGGTTATAACAATGACTCAACAACTTCTGCTCCACTCACATATTGTATCAGAAATTGACTCTGTATTGAGGATGTCAAATTTTGTCATCATTTCTATGAATGTAAGTTATTGTTTTACAGATATGTTATAGCCATAGACAGCACATCTTGTAAATCAGACCTCTGGCACAGATGCCCTGGAAAATAATTCTAGAAAAGAAGTGGAAACGCATTTAAGTTCTCTCAGCAGTTACAAGAGGAACTTCATCTTCCTCACACACTTTTATGGCTACCTGCAGTTAAGCTATCTGAATTTAAGCTCATATACAAAAATGAGGCCTAACTCACCATGTTTAATTGAATTATAATGAAAACAAAAACACTTAATAAGAAAATAATGGCTGGTCTATGTGACCAGCTACTAATGAATGAAAAGACTACGATGAATATTAAACAGCTGGTAAAAAGATTTTGGTGTTCAGCTCCATGATCTGATCTGGAGCAGATCCTTAAATAAATAACCAGATCAGATAAATCACAGGAAACACAATATAAGATCATTAGTAAATGACACGTTACTCCAGAGACTAGAATCAACTATGATTAAAGATGCTCCCAAACATGTCTTAAATGTCAAAAACAGGTAGGCACGTACCATCACTTAACATGGTCACGTCCAGTCATTATGACCTTCTGGTCTGCTGCTCAGACTGAGGCTGAAACATTTCTGGCATTTAAATTGAAATGGATCCTAAACTCTGCGTTCTAGTGCTAACTCCAAATCTGATCCGAGGGTAAAGATGGTCAATGATCTCTGCAGTTCTGTGGAGTCGGCTTGATGAACATCCAGCTGCACTGTCAGTTTGTTGTGATAAATTGTTGTTGTTTCTTTATATTAGAGAATATCACATACACTATGAGGAGCTTTAGATGAATTTGTAAAGGAATGTTCCCCCTCAGTGACTGTTTTGGTAATGAACAGTCCACAGTGACCTGTTTAGGAGTAGACTGTGCAGTATGCTGATTTATCAGTTGTTTATTTATGATTTGTAATCTTCTGTATCATTATTCTGTTTTTTGTGCAATTTATTTACTACACATTTCTTCCCTATTCATGTGTGTTTTTGTCACTAATTTTTGTCAAATATGTTCAATGATAATGCAAGTTAATCAACTCATGAAGGGATGACAGTATGAATGTGACTTTTCTGTTTACAGAATGTTTTCTGTTCTCCTGCATGATCTGTTTTGATGATAAAATAATAAAGAGAGATTATAAAAACTTTGGGAAGGAAAAAATCAAGTACATGGTCAGCAAATGAAGTGAGTTTCTGTTCATGAGTCATTTTGATTCCCAAGACTCTTTTTTGCCTCGCTCACTCCCTGAACTAATGGCTCATTAAAGACTGCAGAGAGAAGGGGACTTAGTGGACGGCCTTGTCTTGTTGATCTTCTAGTTAGAGAGAGTCTGAAGTGCCGAACTGATGGATTTTTCTAAAGCACTTCTAAAAGCACACTGTTGTTCTTATTACTGTCTCATGAAAACCAAATATTCTTATTACTCTGAATAAAGAGGCCCATCTGACAGAATCAAACGCCTTTTCAGAGTCTAAACTTATCATCAGTGCCTGTATTTGTTCTGTGTTAATGTCTAATTCTCTTGGATGTTCTGCTAATGCTGTCCTGTGTTTGTCTAGTTTGACCAAATCCGGTTTGCTGCAGAAATCTTTTCTGATTTCAATTTCTTTTCAGAAATTGTATTTTCCCTCCAGGAGATGAGAGTTTATCTATTAGTTGAGATCCAGTTGAATGACTTTAATGGAGTTGGTGTCAGAACATGTTTTAAGCTTTTATACCATTGTGCTGTAAATCTGTCGGGGCCTTGACATTTATTTGTTTGAAGTTTTGCTCGACCAGCATACATTTCTTCCTCTGTTACAGGTGGGTCAATGCACTGTTTTACTCTTCTGTAAGTGAAGGGAGATTTATTTCATTGAAAAAAATCTTCCATTTTAGTATAGTATCAAGGTACCTGAAGGGATGGGACATGGGCCTGACACACACCTGGATGAATTCAGGGCTGGAGCATTACAGGGACCAGGTTGACCCAGCAAGTGCCAAACTGGCAAATACTCCCAGACCTGACCTTACCTCAGCCTGAGGAACATGCTTCTCAAGCAGAGTACAGTATCTATCGCCAATGCCAGTGTTCCAGTTGATTCCATTGCTCCATAGCAGATAGCTTATGGCAAGTTTTGCCTCCACGCAGCTTGAGCAAACAGAATCACTTGGACACAATAAAGTAGGACTGTTGTGATTTTAGAGGCTAATCCAGCAGGAAAACAACAATTTTTCCTGTTGCATTTGGAACAACAGGAGGAGGTCAGAATGCAGCTCCATCCAATCAACCATGTTTTCCAGATGGTTTAACACTTAAACATCTTGAGTTTGGTTCGGAGGAGTGTATAGATCCACTCATGTTTATGTATTTCAATCTCTTTCTGCAGACACCCAGCAGCTGTCAGTGATGAAAGAAGAACAGCCTGTCCGTGTGAAGAGTGAGGATGAAGATGAAGAGGAACCTCAGTCCTCACAGCTTCATCAGATGGAGACCAGAGCTAAAGGAGAAGAGTGTGGAGGAAATTATGAGGAGATGAACCCTGCTCCAGGGAGACACTTTCAACCAGAGACTGAAGTCAAGACTGAAGACTCCACTGAGGCTGAGAACTCCTCTGAGGCTGAGACTGATGACAGTGATGATTGGAGGGAGGACAGAAAACGTCGGCCAGGTTCAAAGTGCGTGAGAAGAGATGATCTTAGAAGACTAATGCCTGGAGAGAAACCGTTCAACTGCTCTGAATATGGTAAAACATTTAAATCCAAAATTGAGCTGAACAGTCACAAAATGTTTCACATTGATGAGAAACCTTTGAGCTGCTCTGAGTGTTGTAATATTTTACAGACAAACATTCTCTGTACAGTCACAAAGTTATTCTCCCTGGAGAGAGACCGTTCAGCTGTGCTAAGTGTGGCAAAACATTTGTCCTCAAAAGTTCTTTAAACAGACATAAGCTGATTCCCACTTGAGCGAAACCTTTTACCTGTGACAAGTGTGGTAAAACATTTGGACAACAATGTGATTTAAACACTCAGGTAATGGTTCATACTGAAGAGAAACCATTCAGCTGTGACAAGTGTGGAAAGACATTTACACAGATAGGTTCTTTGAACACTAACTTGCTAATTTATTCTGGAGAAAAACCTTTCAGCTGTGCTGAGTGTGGTAAAATAGTTCGATTTTGAAAGTATTTTTGATTAAAAAAAATGGTTCATACTAAAGAGAAACCCTTCAGCTGTGAAAGTGTGGTAAAGCATTTAGACAAAAAGTAATCTACACAGTCACAAAGTGGTTCATACAAAAGAGAAACTCTTCAGCTGTTTTAAGTGTGGTAAAGCATTTACACAAAAAGTAATCTACACAGTCACGAAGTGGTTCATACAAAAGAGAAACTCTTCAGCTGTCACAAGTGTGATAAGACATTTCCGCAGAAAAGTTCTTCGAACACTAAACTTGCTGATTCATTCTGGAGACAAAATATTATTTGAAATATTTAGGTTTGAAAGTTAAACAAAATGGTTCACTCAGGAAAGAAACCCTTTAGCTGTGCTGAATGTGGTAAAACATTTTAACAGAAAAGTTCATGTAGAAATATTTGGTGATTCATACTGGTGAGAAACCCTTCAGCTGTGCTGAATGTGGTAAAACATTTATGCAGAAAAGTTCATGTAGAAATATTTGGTGATTGATTCTGTTGAGAAACCCTTCAGCTGTGATGAGTGTGGTAAAACATTTATGCAGAAAAGTTTGTGTAGAAATATTTGGTGATTGATTCTGGTGAGAAATCCTTTCTTTTATGCAGAAAGGATCTTTGAGGAGAGACAACATTTAGTTGTGCTGACTGTAGTAAAGTATTTTGATTTGAAAGTTTTCTAAACAAACATAAAATGGTTCACACAGAACCCCTTCAGCTGTGGTGCATGTGGTAAAATGTTTGGACCTCAAAGTTCTCTAAACAGACACAAGCAGATTCACACTGGAGAGAAACCCAAACATCCAGACCTTTGTCTTCTGAACTGTTTTTGTACCACAGCTCACTTTTCAGGTCCAAGAACCCCCACACCCTATCCGTTCTAAGTGGATTTTACTTGAAGTGAGCGATGTAGACTTGTTTAGATGGACAGGAGTGGAGATAACTCCCCATCTTAACAGAGCCCAGTCCAGGGTCTCAATTTCCAACTACTTTTTATCTACAGTTGTTTGTAGTACCATTTGAGCACCATTGGTTAGCTCCTCCAAACACACCCTGAAACACATCCCAAATGCCACAGGTTCAAGAGATAATACTTTGTTTTCTTTTGCTTTTGTACAGATAAATATGTGAATAAATAAATAATTATGTAACTATATGCAAACATACATACATAAACAAATACATAAATGCATTTTTTCATACATACATACATACATACACACATCAACAGAAACATATCAATAAAGAAATACACCTATTCATTCACATACACAAATACTCAGATAAATGACTACATCCATACATACATACACGCACACATATTTGGATATATAGAAAAGTAAATAAATACATAAACTTATGGATACACACATGCATAGATAGATCAATAAATAAATAAATGATTATATTCATTCATACATACACACACATACATCAACAGAAATATATCCATAAGTATGCATATATTCATCCATTTATAAATACTTACTCAGATAAATGAATAAATAAATGCATTTATTCTTAAGTAGATGACTAAATCTGTTCATATGATGATTTACAGATCAGACACAGCGACGAGGTGGTCGAACTCGAGGAGCAGCCAGTGAAGCAGTGAGGGCCCCTCACCACCATCCAGCTGCAGCTCCTGGACCTGGTAACGAGTGGCTGGAAAAGGACTGGCAGCCACTAAATATTCCCTTTACCCAGTGCCCCGGGCCTATCAACGCTGCTGCAGATCTTGATTCAGAGCAGCCAGCTGATTTTGTAGAATTATATATTTCTGATGAACTTGTGCAGAAAATTGTCAATCAGACTAACCTGTATGCTAATCAGTGCATTCAAGCTGAGAGTGATGCCACACCACATGCTCGCATTCATGCATGGAAACCAGTTACAGTAGCAGAAATGAAAGCCTTCCTGGGGCTCTTTTTCCTCACTGGTATAATTGGTAAACCTGAGCTTGAAATGTACTGGTCAACAGATGAAATGATAGCCACCCCCTACTTCAGCAAGGTCATGTCTCGCAACAGATTTGAAATTATTTGGAAATTTCTTCACTTTACTGACAATGAAACAAGGCCAGCCAACAGTGATGACAAGCTGTACAAAGTCCGCCCTGTCCTGGATTATCTAGTGTCTAAATTTAGGGAAATGTATCAACCCAACACTAACATTAGCATTGATGAGGGAATGCCTCTGTGGCGTGGGCACCTGGCTTTCAGAGTGTACAATCCCCAAAAAACAACAAAATATGGAATTAAGTCCTACAGTCTTTGTGATTCGGAGACAGGGTACTGTTTTAATTTAAAGTCCTACTGTGGAGAAAGTGCTCCACTAGGAGACACAGTCGTCGCTCTTCTTGACCGTTTAGCAGGTCATGGCTACAGATTGTTCATGGACAACCATTTCAAGTCTGTTGCCTTATGTGAGCACCTTCTGGACCTGAAAACCAACGTCTGTGGCATGCTCAGAAAGAACAGAGGCAAACCATCAGTTATTCGAGATGTTGGAAAAGCCAGCCTTAGGAGAGAGGGAACACCAATTATATGTCACAATGTGATGAATGGAGTCGATAAATTAGAACAAAACATTGTGTACTACCCCTTTGTCAGGAAGTCTCAGAAGTGGACAAAGAAATTTGTAACCTGTTTATTTCAGATTAGTTTGTTCAATGCGTTTGTCATTTACAAAGCTAAAAACCCACATGGCAAATACAGCACTCTTCTGTCATTCATTCAAAGTGTTGTGCAGTCATGGACCAGCCAAGAACCTGTGAGACAGGCTGATGGTCAGGAAACTGATGCTGAAGCAGGCAGAGATCACCCTTCAGCTCAGAAAACCCCCAGAGCACCATACAACACTGACTCTAGGAAGAGGGTGGATGCCATTTTTGCAGCCCATCCACTTGTTCCCATCCTGGCAACAAACAAAAAACGGCACCCAACCAGAAGATGCAGGGTTTGTGCACGGAAGGGATTGCGGAGGGAGACATCATATTACTGCAAAGGCTGTGGTGTCCCCTTACATTTTGGGGAATGTTTCACAGTATACCATACAAAGGTGCATTATAACACCTGAACAAATCAGTCAGACCTAATCACTAAAGACAGCCAATCACAATCAATCAGTCGCTCATAATAAGAAATATATTTTGTCAGTGAGTTTAACCATGACTACCTGCACTGCCAGTCAAAGGTTTGGACACCCTCCTGTTGCATTGAATGAGAAGGTGTGTGTGGTGATTATGAGTTTTGATCTTATTTTGAAAATCCCAGTTCCTGTTTCATCCTTGTTGCTGCTGACTTTTCTCACTTTCCTCCTTGTTGCTTTTGGGTCCTGTTCTGGTTTTGATTACACCATGTTAACAGTGTATCCAAAGTTTTGACAGGTAGTTTACAATAATCAGTTCATCGTTGCATCCAGGTGAATGTTTGTGACACATTTAAAATAAATCCCTCAAAGCATTCCAGAAATCTAAAGTTTACATTAGTGAAATTGGCTTTTGACCAGTTGGATGTAAAAATGTTGTAATTATATTTTATAACATGTATGAGTGTACTGTTAACATGTTGGATGTTCTTATAGAGATATGTCTATCTACCAAAAAACCTGACAAAGCAACACCAAAAACTTAATGTGACTTCTTGTAACTTTTAAGAATGCCTCACATCACTTTGACATTTAGCAAAGGCCATTTAGGTCTGAGCCTCATTTAAAAGATCTGTTAGACTTAGACTCACAGAGAAATGATCGTGGTGGGTTTTTATTCTTGTTTTTTCCCTTTTTTTATGACCATTTTAATCTTGACTTAAATTCGATGTAAATAACCAAAGTTTGTTACATTTTGACTTTTTCAATAAATTCTTTAAACTTTTGTAGAGAGTTCAGAGTGAATTTTGTTTTCACAGCGACGCCCTCAAGCAGGGAAGATCAGCACACCATGGCTCACATTACTGATTGACCCATTAGGGCACATTTCACATCTCACACCACGTATTAGCATCTAAGTGAGGAAGGTCTGCAGTTAGTTCTCCTGGAGCCAGGCTTCAAATTTTCTGACTTCAGCGTCTTAAATAAAAATGGGTGAAAGTTTAAACCACAGAGGCTAAATAAGTTTGACCTATTCTCCTGGGTGTTGTTAAAGTGATTAATCGTAATGATGTTTAAAACTTGCATATTATTCTGATTCACCTTGTAGATGGTATCCATTATTTAGCAGGAGTGTGGTCAGGCTCAGCTCTGTGTGACAGTAGAAAGGGGGAGGTTTGAAGTTTGCAAAAGTTTGCAAAAGAGATCTGTTGGTCTCAATGGGACAAACCTGGTTAAATAAAGGTGAAATAAAATAAAATAAATAAAAGAAAGTTCAAACTAACAGCAGTCAGAGCACAGATGTGTGAGTTCATCCACAGGAGACACCGCTCAGTTGTTCAGGAGTCAGTAATAGATGCAGCCTGTCAAGGAGGTGTGAGGACAACCTCCAGATCTAAATGATGTCCTCGTCCTCACAGAGTTCATCATCAGTGCCACGAGCTGCTGTCAAGAAGAGAGACGGGAGATTCTCACGTGAGAGCAAAGAAGCTGTGAGTGATGGTCAAACAGCAGCAGAGTGTAGAAGCACGTGTGTCCTTCATATGTGGATTCTAAATGTGTGCAGAATTGTGATCTACATCAGTGCTCTGTGTTCTAGTGAGCACATGGGACTGTGTGAGTCTAATTAATGAGGAAGAGTGAGTGAAGGAGCCTCAGTAAGGATGGTCATCTCTAAGGCTGAATCTCAATCTCCTCCCTGAGCCCTGAGCCCTCACTGACTTAGGTGACTGCACCTGGACCATTTCTTTGTTGATAGCAATGCATCATGCTAAAAATAAAATAAACTTCCAGCTTTTTTTTTTTTTTTAACTCCAACATTTTTTTTTATTTTTGTGAAACACATACACCCATATGCACAGATTTACAACACTGAGTATGTACAGACTTTACATCATATCCATATGTACAAATATACATGCTTACATATACATACATACAAGAGCCATCTCAAAAATTGTTAAACATATTAAAGGATTCCATAATGTTCAGAGTTTTCTTTGCTCTTTAGTCTTCCATTCTTTTAAGTGAGCTCAAATAATGCTCTATTTCCTTCTTGATTTGTCCATTTGCACTTATATAAATATAATATTTCCCATATAATATAAGTAAATAAAGAAAATACATCTCCTGACAGTTTCTATTTTCACCATCACACAAGAATGAAAAATCCTTTTCTGTAAGTCTAACTTTGGACCTGGTCTGTCCATTATGCAGTTCCTCTACATCTAACCAAAATGCATGACATGCAGACAGTCAACAAACAAATGGCAAATAGTTTAAATTTCATAGTTACAAAAAACACAGCATCTCTCCACAACTCCAAACCTATCAACAACTTGAGTAGTTGGATAAATCAGGTGCATTATTTTGAATGCCACTTCCTTGATTTTATTTGTGACACAGTATTTCTGATTAAAATTCCACACAGACTTCCAATTAATTAATTGGTGACCAGTTGTTCACAGGATGATGGTGTTATGGTATTTTTGAAGACTGTGAGCTGTGATGTGAGAGCTGTGGCTAATTCAGGGGTAATGTACCATTTCTGGACTGTATGCTCTGTGGTTATGGGGAGAAGGTGGTCCAGACTGTTTAAAACACACAATGATGGTCAGAGAGAGCAAGATCGGTGACAGATGAGATGGTGATATTAAGACCAAATGATATAACTAAATCCAAGATATGTTTATGCTTGTGAGTTGGTGTGTTGACATGCTGCTTAAAATCCATACATTCTAGTAATTCTGAGAACTGTTTGGTTCTGGTATCTACCAGGTTGTCAACACGGGTGTTAAAATCACCAATTAAAATGCAGGTATCATGAGTTGTGTGAAAGACTGATAAAAGGTCTGAAAATTCTGTTTTAAAAGGAGGAGAAAGATGAATTTGGGGCTCTATAAACTGTCACTGCAAGGATGGGTGGTTGGCATTTAAGATTTGTGGCTTGTACCTCTGATCCCAGCCAGGTCTCAGTCAGAAAAAGACAGTCCAGATTATGATCAGTGATGAGATCATTCACAACAAAAGACTTGTTTGTGATCAATCTTAAATTAAAAACAGCCATTTTGATTTCTGTAGTTTTTTTTTTTGGAATGTTGTATTTCTGTTGATGGGAACAGTCACCAGGTTATTGAGGTCTGACCCTTTAGATGATCTGTTTGAAACATTACTGTGAGTTGAGATAATGGTTGGAATATTGTTGACAGGGGAAGATGGTAGTCATGATGATAAACACAGTGCTATGTTTTCTGCCAGCATCTGTGAACCTCGGTGGTTTGGGTGCTGTCCATCTTGCTTGAAAGACACAGGGCAGCCCCAGAAAAGATCAAAGTTATCACTGAATGTGACCTTAAATTTTTCACACATAGATTTCAGCTATGAGTTCAGAGAGAAAAGATGACTGAATTTCTCTATACCCATTTTGTGAGTTGGTAGATTACAATGTTTTTGCCGGTAGCTTTCAGAGATGAAATCAAAGATTTAAAATGTTCCTTTAAAACTTCAGACTCACGGTGAGATATGCGCCACCACGGTACTCATGTCACGGTACTTTTAAGCCACGGATGGAAGCTGCGAGTTGAGGTCCAGGATGCAGGCTCCAGTGATGCAGTGGACCGCAGTGGTGGTGGATCTGTGGTCGGGTAGCCCCCGCACGATGGAGTCTCTGATCACCACAGCGGATGCGCGTGATGGTGCAGGTGAGGCGGTAGGTGAAGCAGAGGGAAGTCGGTCGAGTCCGGGCTCAGAACCATGAAGCGATTTTCCAATCTCAGCTCCGGGCGTGATGGTAGGGGTCGGAGGATTTCCCTACGGCTCCACCGTTGGTCTCTGTCACCCACCTGCCTCCACGGCTGTTCCCCCGGACATGGAGTAGAGCAGGAGCCGGTAGCCGTGCGCACATCGCCAGTCGCTTGAGCCCCGGCAGTCAGAGGTGGAAAGTGCTCCTCTGGCAGCGTCCTCACACCTGGCTCTTGTACAGGGAGAGTTGTTGCGAAGAGAGCCGAGCTTTGAGCCCCCAAATCAGGGGATCCAATTAAACGGTGGCATTAAAAGTGTCCCTAAAATTTGATGTCTCCTTTAGGATGGCGTTTACGCCGTGCTTTGACGGAGCTTCATGTGCATTTCAAGCAGTTTCACTTGTAACTGAGATCTAATTTTATCGCATTTAATGCAGATAAATTTTTCAACAAAGTCCTTGGGGTTTATTATTAAAAACATTTCACAAAGTTCATACCTCATGTCTCTTTTGCTCTCCGCCGTGTCCGAGGCCTCCATGCTTGGATCCGAACAGGTAAAAGTAGCCTCTCGTGCGGGGAAGTAAAAACGTGCTGATTTACAATGAACTGGTCGGCAGTTACAAATGGTCTTAAAAACAGGTAAAAACACAAAATCAAAAAGACAATAAAATCTTCAGTAAAAGTCAATAAAAGGTGTGTTAGAGACTTTAAAAAGATGGAATGTTTGGAGTTAGAACAAACCGACCACAGCCACGGTAGCCATCTTGGATCCTTCAAGACTCTGGGGGGCGACATTTGACAAAACTGGCTCGAGATTCAAAATGACAGCCTACAGCTTAACAGATAAACAACAAATGCAACCTCTTCCACAATTTCTAAATGTCTGCACACTGGAGTCACTATAGGACTACATTGGAGAGTGCTTCAACCAGCTCTGCATCATGGAAATCCCCAGTGCAAAACGTCTCATTCAGAAAGCAAAGCGTGCTGTCATATCAGTCGGTAAAGCGACCACCTGGCTGAACAACAACCACCTCCACTAAACACGAACTCGCAAATCTAAAAAATGCTGTCAACTCCCAACCCCGTCTCCATCTGTCTGTCCACCCCAATGTCTGTCACTCTGTCTGTCTGTCTCTGTATTAGATTAGAAAATCAAATCAATTCAAATAAAAAAAACAAAAAAAAAACACATGTATATATATGTATAAATATATAAGTATATGTATGTGTGTGTGTATATATATATATATATACATATACATATATATATATGTTTATATACATATATATATATATACACACACATATATATATATATATATATATATATATATATATATATATATATATATATATATATATATATATATATATATATATATATATATATATATACACATATATATATAGATACATATATATAGATATAGTAAGTGGTATATTTACAGTGGTTATGTACATTTGATATTTTACAGATGGAGATTTGAGATGTTATAAATATAAATACGGTTGTTATGTACATTTTTGATATTTTACAAGTGAAACATTTGAAGTATTATAAATATAAATATGGTTTATTGCACACTGGAGGGGTGGCACAGAGGCAAGAAGGCCGCTGGTTTGATCCCCAGGTCGGGCAGGGCCTTTCTGTGCGAAGTTTGCATGTTCTTCCCGTGCATGTGTGGGTTCTCTCCTGACACTCCGGCTTCCTCCCACAGACCAAAAACATGCTCATTAATTTAATTGGTGACTCTAAATTGCCTTTAGCTTAGCGAGCTTGTATTCAACTTTGGGCATTTCTTTAATAAATGTTGCTAAACGGAAGATGGGTGTGTTTTGGACAGGTCATTTGAAGGGCGCAACAGGTTTGTAACATCAAGATCTGATAGTCTTGATCAAACCCTGTTCATGAAAAAGTTTTGTTGTTACTCTGTTGGTTTCAACATCTGTTGTTACAGCAACAACCACAGAGGCAAGCGGCATGGGTCACCCATCAACACGGTAACTTATGTAACTAGAAAAGCACTCGGAGAGCGCAGACCTCCGCCAAGATACAATACTGGATCACCACATGCTCCGATATGACGGCTGAGTCTCCCCCCTAACCCGCTGGCATTGCAAGGGAAGCTGGGAAATGTAGTGACTTAGGCTTGAAAAATGTTGATGTGACTTTGCAAAGAAACTACAATTCCCACAAGCAGCTTCAGCCCACTTTGGCGAAGATGGTCCTTTCTTGCAATGTTGAAGAATCCTTTAAAAAATTCCTGTATCTGGATGGTGATCCAGATCAGTCCCAAAATCTAATCATTTCTTCCTTATCCCATTCCACACATTTCCTGAAAATTTCATCCAAATCTGTCCATAACTTTTCAAGTTATCTTGAACACAAACAAACAAACAAACAGACAAACAAACTGACCAATGCCGGCAAAAACATAACCTCCTTGGCGGAGGTAACAATAACACCAGGTCTCATCCAAACATTGGCAGCATTTGTATCGAGTGTGGAGTGTTGGTCAGGGACATAATGGACACCAGGCCACGTTACTGTTTGTCAGATGCCCTCATGCTCTGTGTGAAGATGGAGCCACTAACCTTACTCTGGCTTTGTTCTATCCCTCTACTGCCAAAGATAGCATTCAGTGTTTCCATAGCAACAAGAAACAGGCCATGTCTGTCAAGGCAGCTCAGTCTCTGCTATGGCCACAGGGACCATGGTCTATCAGAGTTAACAGAATTAATGGGTGGAGCAGTCGAGCAGTTTGTCAAATGTTATTAGAGACATATAATTAGATACAAATGCACTCTTACAGAATCATAAGATGCTGTCACACATGCTAAACGGGACATTTAGGTGGATATGAAAACAGTGTGCACTGAGATTTTGGTTTGATCTTACTGTACATTTGCCTTTGATAAGAACAGTCTGGAAACCACAATCTTAGACCCACACAATTCATCAGTGACAAATAACAACATCAACAAAAGATCATCTACAAAACTAAAGGTCCATGTCCTGAAGATCAGGAGTTGCTCCTTGTGGCCAAATTCTAAAAAAATTCCTAGAATCATGATTTTTTTTCTCTGAATTTCCCCTAAAAGTGAAGAGTAGATCCAAGTAAAGATAAAAGCTATTCATAAAGAATCCTAGCTCTTAAGAGAGCTCCTAAGGTGAGATCTGTTAAGAGCAGGGAAGAAGACTTTTAAGAGTTAGGAGTTCCCTAAGCAGAGGACAAAATCGTGGCTGGAAGAGGCAGGTGAGATATTCTCCAACACTGGATGACAGTGAATTAATGAAAGGCTACAGATTGGATTGTGCAGGAATCGTGTTTGTGGTTGATCTCATTAGAGACGCACTTACTTCTCCAACCCAACGCCACAATGCAATACCACCCGAAATTAAAGTAAATTAAAAAATGAAATAAATATAACTGTCACTATGTGAATACTGTGCAAGTGGGCCTAAGTTTTCATACATTTTGTAAAATAATTTTAAAGTATAGCTTACTATTCATTTAACAGATATTTTCCTTTATGTGAAATATTATTTACAATTACACAGACTTCTTAAGATTAGATTCTATGATTAAGTTTATCGATTTGAGGGTCCATCCTTTGCCTATTATCACCAAAAATATATTTTTTAATCTATCTTTTAGGATCAGCCAATCACAGCTTTTGAAATGATGACTCATACTTTGCAACGGGCTCAACCACACCTCCTCACTAAGATAAGAGTTTCTGTCCTTTCCTTGCTCAGAGTTCTCTGAGAATGTTCTGGAATTACTCCTAAGCTAAGAATCCTTGCTAGGAATTTTTAGGTTAAGTAAGGAGCTCTCTGAGAGGATTCTCAGAATCTGTAGGAATACGGGCCCAGGTTTCTTTGTTGTTAAAGGGTCTTGGGGAACAGAGGAACATGACACCTTTTACTAAACTCTCACTTCACAGAGAAATGATCCACTCCTCTCCAAAGAAAATGACCCTTAAAACACTTCATTATTACTTCCTGGTGTTTTTGATGTCATAACTGTACAGCCTCCACCTACGTGTGTGTTTGCTCCTCGTCACAGACAGACGCCATGACAGTTTCCAAACCTCTTGTACCTCATAGCAAAGATAAATAAATTATGGACTCCATGGGATTGTAGTAAGGCTATGGGAGAGGAAATCACACAATTATTATTAAGAATAAAAGAAAGTGAATGTTGAAAAGAAATGGGGAGGGACCCTTCATAACTTATATACCATAACTCAAGCTTCAGTTGTTTTGGGGTGTCGCGACACGAAGGAACTGCCGTTATCGTTCATCTTGTGACTTTAATAAATGTTGCTTGTCAAAAATGGAATTTGCCTGTGTTCGTGCTTCCTTGAAGGGCAAGAGCACAGATTGAACTAGACTTTATCTACACCAGTGTCATCTTAGCTGCCATTTTTGCACAGAAGTTACGAGCCAACACATTCAATATTTACTACGTAACTAAGAAGACACTACAGGATCACAAACCAATGTTTTCATTTAACAGACAGAGGAATAATCTAAGTGCTTCTTTTGTTCACAGTTGGAGGTTATTTACAGACTGCCCCTGAATGGCTCTACCTGACAGAGTTGGTTGATATGGCAGTACCGTATATGTCTTAAAAAAACAGAAAAAAAGGCCAATATCATTTTAAAGATTATCATGGAAAATCTGATGGTTAATGTTCACATTTGCATGTTTGTGCAGCAGCTGCAGCACCTCTGTGGAAGGATCCCATCATTAATGTAAATCTAATTCATCAAATAAAAAATCTAAAAGAAAAATCCTTTTTTTGCAAAAGGCCCTCTTATGTGCCTCATATGATGGCATCAGGCTGGAGTCTCTGCTGCAGTGAGCAGTTAAAAGCATTTCTAAAGTGCTGTTAAACACCAGGGTATGACAAAGGAGCATTAAAAATAAAGGTCTTCAGACAGGGCGGGTGCGGGGGACCTCATGCACCTCTGAGGCTTTATTCACATGTAGGCCTGTATTTTTGAAACAGAGGTTTTCCTCCCTCATTTACTGCAGCATAGCGTGAGTTTCTCAACCGTCTAAACCTCAGCCAGTCAGAGTCAAGACCAGTGTTCCTGCCTTTGGCCCTTGCAACATCACGCTCCTGAAGCATGCTAGAGAGCACAGGTGTGAACCAAGGATTATCTAGTCCCTTCACCCTGTACTTTTTATAAGGAGCGTGCTTGTTTATTGTATGTAAAAAAAAAAAACCTTTCTAAAAATACCCCCAGGCATGTTCCACGTTATCAATGACATACATTTTCTCCCAGTCAAAAGAAAAAAGATCATCCAGGAAACCTTGTTCAACAGAACCCTTTATGTAATGTTTAGGTTGGATTAGATAAGATTAGATTAGCACTTTATTGTCATTGCACATGTCACAAATACAGAGATGTCGTTTCAGTACAACCCGTCCAAGAAACATACAAAAGACAGTGACACATACAGGGGGGACATGAACAGGACGACTGTCGATTCGCCAGCAGAGCAGCGCCCCGTTTTCTTAGATGAGAAAAGGAGAACAGAGGGGAGAGAGAGGAGAAAAAAATTCAACTCCAAACTGAGCTCCAGAAGAGGGGCAGAGTGTGGGATTAGGAAAAAAACACCTCAGCACATGAGCAACATGATAAAACATTACAACAACAGACTCAGACATGAGCACATTATGATGGGGGACAGGACCGGGGAAGGGTGAGTGTCACGGCACAGACACCAGGAGGAGCCCACAGCCACCAGGCGCATTGCATCAGCACCGCACCGCGGCGGTGGAAGGAGGGGGGTGGGTGCCAAGAAGGGTGTTGAGTTAGAGGGGAGTGTCTGTTATCTGTGCCTTGTGTGCGTGTACGCGTAAGCCCGTGTCCTTCGACTCTAGTTCAGTCCTAAAAGCTTCTGCCGTCTGATAAGGTGACCATGGAGACGGCCTCGGAGGGTTCTGATCCAGAGCAGAGTTCACAAGAGGAGGCGACGGGGTGGGATGTGGGGGGATCGAGCTTCTGTCTACATAAACATCCAGGAGAGAGATATAGTAGCTCAAGGCCATTTGGGGAGCCAATGAAGATAACAAATTGTTTTGGGTTCAGGCCGACTGTAATTTTCCGTCAGCCTTAAGTCTCTCTGGTTCTCTGATGGCGTTTCCAATAATCCGAATCTGTGGGGCCCATTTCAGCCGTGCCGAGCTGTCAACTTCTCCAAGGTGTTATCCTGCTTGCGAAGGAGTTCAAGAATCACATCCTGCTTGCGATTGAGCTCACAGATCCCTTAAGTATGATATAGTGTCCCTATGCACATCTATCCGCAAGCCCTACCATCATTGAGACAAGCCAGTGACCTCTCCTCCATCGCCTCCCCAAAGGCCACTGTGCGCACCAAAGTCTCCACACCATATTTCCATATTTCCATATTTCCTACATGTTTCTCCAGCCATTTTATTCAGCAGTTCTTCTTCTTCTCCTTCTTCCCAGATTCTGGCTGACAACCTTGTGCTATACAGGAAAATAAAAAGAGCCTTCCTGATCGCCCTCACTCCTTCACCTTCTCCCTCTGTTCCCAAAATTCCCGGAAGACTCCAATCATTCCCTGCTAGTCTGACTGACTCCTGCAGTATCTCTCTCTCAGCTGTATACTTTGTACAGTCAACTAATACCTGCTTTACATTTTCTTCAATCCCACACCTGTCACAGCAATTCGAATTCCTTTTCCCTAGTTTTTGCAGTGTGTCATTTAATCCAGCATGACCCACTCTAAATCTGAGCATAATACCTTCCTCTCTTCTGTTTCTTTCTTTAATATGCGTTGTTGTTACTGACTTTTGAACTCTGTAGAGCCCTCTTCCTTTCTGGTCCTCATCCCACCTCCTCTGCCAAATTTCCATTCCTTTCTTCTTTATTATTGCTTTTGTCTCCCCTTTCCCAAGAGGGATTGGAACTGTTATATTTTCTTCTAGTGCCAGCTTTGCCAATTTGTCTGCAACTTTATTGCCTTTTACCCCCTGATTTGCTGGTACCCAACAGAACTGTACATTTCACATAAAGCAAATTTCAAAAACAGCCTTTTTTCATCTTCGTAACATCGCTAAAATTAGGCCTATCCTGTCCCAGAGCTGCTGAAAAGCTTGTCCATGCTTTTGTTACCTCTAGAATGGACTACTGTAATTCTCTTCTTTCAGGCTGTCCCAGTAAGTCGCTTAAGACGCTTCAGCTGGTCCAAAATGCTGCAGCACGTGTGCTGACTAGAACTAGGAGAAGAGACCATATTACTCCAGTATTAGCTTCTCTGCACTGGCTTCCCATTAAATATAGAATAGAATTCAAGATTCTTCTTCTCACCTATAAAGCTCTCAGTGGACAGGCACCAGTTTACCTCAAAGAGCTTGTAGTGCCGTACAACCCCTCTAGAACATTACGCTCCCAAAATGCTGGCCTGCTCGTGGTTCCATCAGTCTCTAGAAGTAGTCTGGGAGGTAGAGCCTTCAGTTATCAGGCTCCTCTTCTCTGGAACCATTTACTGACCACGGTTCGGGAGGCAGACACCCTCTCTACCTTTAAGGCTAGACTTAAAACATTCCTCTTTGATAAAGCTTTCAGTTAGGGACCAGCTCATAGTCCATAGTTTAGACATATAGTTAAGATGCAATAGGCTTAGACTGCCGGGGGGATCTGGCACATTGGGCTCTATCCCTCTCTCTCTCACACTCTGTCTCCATATCTGCCTCTGCCCCTTTCTGTTTGCTCCTGTACTCGTCTCTGGCTCTGGTCTTTTAGGTTGCCTGGGATCCTTGGTGGAGACTGCCTGCTGCTGTGGAGTCACGAAGCCTCAATAACTACAATTACAGACATAACACATATTTGGCCATCTCACTCCAGTTCATAATCATTATAGCTGTTAATGTTGATATTAACATGATCTTTCTATCCATGGTTGATACATCTATAGTAACTATCTCTAGCTCCACATGGACATGAGATCCCTCCTGAAAATGAGGTGTCACATCTCAAGAGGTCTACCATTAATACATTTATACTTAACGGAGACAAATATGGTAGGGATGCACTTGTGGTCTGGGCACCCATGAGTTCATCACTACCATAAATTCTTACTTCCAGTAAGACTTTTATTGATTATACTTCTATAAATTTTTCACCACAACCACACAGACATGAGGACCCTCCTCTAATAAATTTGTTTGCAGCAGAAACAAATTTGACGACGACAGGTCTATGATTGGTCCATGGATCTGTCACTAACTTTAGTTCTTACTTTAGTCCACTTGTCTCCACTTACCTCCCTCCCTTTGCCCACACACCCAACACAGCATCGTGTGGATTTGCTGTTCATCATGAGACTGGGGTCCACATTCAAGATTTCCTGCTGCTTAACAGAAGGTTTTTTCTTGCCGCCATGATGGAGGGATTCATGATTGGCTATATGGATTCATGTTGGGTGTTGGATGTATATATTTGTATATATATGTATATGTGTATTTTTATATGTATATATGTATCTATGCATATATGTGTATCCATAATATGAAGAGCTTTGTGCTCTATTGTAAAGTGTCTTGAGATAACACTTGTTATGAATTGGCGCTATACAAATAAAGATTGATTGATTGATTGATTGATTGATTTATACCACCCTTGTGCATTCTAAGTAAGCTGTCTTGAAGTTCAATGATTTGGTTTGTTGATTGTACACTTTCCAGTTACGAATGTCAATCTGTGCACACTACCACCCTGTCCGGCCTAAACTCCTCCATCCACTGCAAACTGATAATGACCGCCACCATTTCTGCTGTAAATACTGACAGCTGATCTGACAACCCTCTAGAAATATGAGTATTAAACTCCGGTATGTGCACCCCTATTTCCACGCACCCTTCTGTATTTTTTGATCCGTCTGTATACATTTTAAGATAACCAAAGAAGTTATTTCTGATGTATATGTTTGTCTTGACTCCTACCTCATTCACACTCCACTCCCTTTTCATTTCTACAATGTTTAAATCTACCTTGACCTCTGGGTAAAGCCATGGGGGCACACTGCTTACTGGGGTGGGCTGGGTAAACTCCAGATCATCGATTCCATAAGTTTTAGAACAGTCATTCGTTGTCCATCCAAACCCTCGCCTCTGGAACCTCCCATACTCCTAACAGCTATTTAATACTTCTGTAGCAGGATTTTCTTCATCACTGCCCTTGAGCTTGGCCCAGTAGGACAGTGCAATCTTTTCTCTTCTTATCTCTAATGGTGTCTCATTCGCTTCTGTTAACAAAGCATTGGCAGAGGTTGTCTTTATAGCTCCTGTGCAAACCCGTAAAGCTCTATGCTGCAGTCTGTCAAGCTTTTACAGTCACATTTTTGCTGCAGCCCCATAAGCTATACATAGTCTAACACTGATCTCATCAGAGCTCGATAAATATCCATAAGCGACTGTTTATCTGACCCCAAGTCACACCCAGCCATGACACACAATAAGTTTATTACTTTTTTACACTTTGTTTAGAGATGTTCCAGATGGGTTCACCAAGTGTACTTGCTATCTAGCCATAGCCCTAGATACTTGAAATAAGATACCTTCTCCATTGACTGACCATACAGTGTCAGTACTACAGTCTCAATCTTTCGTTTGTTTGTGAACATCATGTAACATGACTAACTTGCTAACAACTTAAAACCCCAATTATATGACCAATTCTCTACTTCATTAATCGCTTTTTTCATGCTTTCTAACAGGAATGAACAGTTCCTGCTCCTCATCCATATGGCCCCTTCATCTGCATACAATGTGGATTTGACACTACATCTGAGGTTCAAAAATATATCATTTATCATGATATTAAACAGCACTGGGCTGACTGTACTGCCCTGAGGAATGCCATTATCCACCCCAAAGTCTTCTGAAAAATCTGATCAAACCTTGACTTTGATTTTCCTTTCAGTCAAAAAATCCATAATCCAGTTGTACATTCTCCCACCAATACCCTTTTGACTCGATTTAATAAGTAATCCCTCCCTCCACATTGAATCGTATGCTTTTTCAATGTCAAAAAAGCACAATTATCATTGACTTTTTCATTTTCAATGTCTTCTCCACCTCATTACTAACTCTAACTAGAGCGTCAGCTGTGGATCTACCTTTCCGGAACCCACATTGGTAATTGCTAAACCACTCTTTCTGTTCCAGCACATGAGATAATCTGTTAACTATTACTTTTTCCATCCACTTACACATGTGCGAAGTCAAGGCGATGGGTCGATAACTGTCTGGATTGGTAGGATCCTTTCCTGGTTCCCCCTATAAGATTTTCTGGTATCATATTCTTCCTTAATTCTCTGAATGCCTTAAGCATGATACTGTGCCCCTATGCACATCAATCCAAGAGCCTTGTCCATCATTAAGACAAACCAGTGACCTCTCCTCCATCACTTCTTCTAAAATACAACCATTATTGTCTGTATGGCTGCTTCCCCAAAGGCTATTGTGTGTATTAAAGTCTCCACACCATATTTCTCTTCTACATGTTTCTCCGGCCATTTCTTTCAGCATGTCACATGTTAGATTTTCACATGAGTTATAGAAATTAATTATCTTAACAATATCTGACAATTCTGCCTTGAGCTACACAACTCAACTATAACATACTCTGCCTCTTTAAGCGAGGGAATCTTTCTATAAGCCAGGTCATCTTTAATAAAAGTAGCACACCCACCACCATTATGACTATTAGTCCTATCCTTTCTTACCGAGCTGAACCCAGAAATTACAAAATCTAGGTGCAGTTGTAACCATGATTCTTGCACACAAATGACATCAGGGACTGTTTCTAGGTCAAAGATGTATTTTTTAAGCTCTTGTCCATTAGCTCCTGGCATTCCATTGGAGTATGTGAAAAACCATGATAAATGTTTCAACTCTCAGTTTGGGCATTCTCATTTGCCTCGGTGTTTATCAGCATTGTATGTATTTGATCAGCTTTTACATCTTTTATATCCAGGAACTTAACAGCTGTCTCTACTATTGTCTTGATCCTGTCACTTTTCCTTGAAATCTGAGTGGCATCATTAATGGTATGGCAAATAAAAGCCACCAAATTTTCTTTTTTCATAACCATATTGCTATCATCAACTCTGCACTGATGAGTGCAGGCATTTATTGCAGACGACAGGGCCACGTGGGTTTGTGCCTGATTTACAGGCACATTGTTTTGGCTTTTTCCTGTTGTGTTTTGGGTTGTTTTACTGGCTGCCCCCTCCATTCTCACTTTCTTTAGTGCATCTTCATATGACATTTTCTCCATTATTTTCACTCTCTGAGCTTCTCAAGCTTCCTTTTGTACTACGCACCCACCAAAAGCAGCACTATGTTCTCCTCCGCAGTTACAGCATTTGGCTTTGGCATCTTTTGCACATTTTCCATACTCATGTAGACCTCCACATCTAGCACATCTTGGCTTTCCATTACACTGTTTAGCTGTGTGCCCAATTCTTTGACATGCATAGGATCTGAGTGGCTTTGGGATATATTCCCTCAGGGTGTGATTAATGAATCCCAATTGCACGGATTTGGCCATCTCTATTGCTTTTAATACGTGTAGCCTCCATCACTTTACCTCCCTCAATTTCATTTATAACTTCCTCCATGGACATATCAAGCAGCACACCTGAAATGACTCCCCTCAACCATCCCTGTTAAACTTGATCACTACTTTCCATTCATTTACCAGTCCCTGGTTCTTTTGAACCTGTCTTTCCGGGCTAATTTTGGGTTTCTTCCTGGTGCTAGGCCTAGAGTCACTCTCATCCAACCAGCTTTTGGCTCTTTCTTGACTATCCCTGCATGACCTTTTACTCCTACTAGAAGTAAAAGATCCTACCTTTGAAGGAAGGGACATCAAGGGCCCACCCAGATATGATTTGGGAAATATAATGCTGTTTATTCAGGATCAACGGACCAGGGGCCTCATGTACAAAGGGTGCATACGCACAAAAACGTGGCGTACGCTCTTTTTCACAGCAAAGTTCAGATGTGTCATGAGTGAAATGACCATGGAAATGTGCGGTGCCTCACGACAACTTCATGGCTGGTGTATGCACGTTTCTACAGCATTTGTTCCTTTGGCGACACTTAGAGGTGATGCTGGGAAACTGTTATAATAAATAAATGTGAAAACAATTAGTCCTCAGACTGAGCGATGTGCACATCAGAGACGTGAACAACTAACACACCCACATGTCTGCAGTAACATGAGTGGATGTAAGAGCACGCGCAAAGAGGTGCAAAAATACCGTTCAACGCAATGGCTGCTTCGGCATTGTGAGAAGACATTGTAAATGGTACAATACGAAGAGAACGTGTGTTCAGAGATAGAAAAGATTAACTGGCACATGATGACGACTGGATCATCAGCAGCTTTAGGTTCCTGAGGGTGATCCTCCTGAAACTGTGCGCAGAGCCGCAGCCAGCATTTAACATTAAAGCACAATTTATAGTACGAGCCGGTTTTCCTAATGTGATCAGAGCTATCGACTGCACACACATTGCTATAAACGCGCCATCACATGATGAATTTGTGTCATTAGGACACATTTTCATTCAATCAACATACAGATCATATGTGATGCTCAAATGTAGATAACCAACATTGTGGCGAGGTGGCCTGGTTCAACGCACGGTTCATACATTCTGAGTAACAGCGTGAGTGTGAACAAACTACAAGTTGACACTGTGCATGATGGGGCTTCTTGGTCGGTAAATTTATTTGTGTAATTGTCCTAAAATAATCCCTGTGATGTGCACTGAGCATGTGCGCCCCCAACTCTATCCCGTCTTCACAGCATCATTAATAATCAGTGGTTGAAGTTAGTGACTTGCTGTTTTTGCTGATTAAACTACAGCTTAAGATCTTTTTAACAAGCCCCTGATTGTCTCTGTGTGTAGTGTAGTCATCTTAATAACCCTGTGTGTAATAGTGTGAAATATCTTAACCAGCCTGTTCCCTGGCACACTTCTGCGCTGATTTGCAACAACAGTGTTTGATCCATGTTAGTTAAAATTAACGAATGGAAACTGTAAGTCAAGTTTACTGTGACATACATACATACAGCATTTACACATGAACCTCTGTCCAAGGGGCCTGCAATCAAGTTTGACCTCGGGCCAAATTGCAGTCGATTTATGTCGGACCAGAACATAATCAGAGGTTATTATATAGAGATGATAATCGTTAATTAATGCATAAACGGAACAGTGACGAGAGAAAGTGAGAGATCGCTGGAGCAATCGACCGGACACTCCATTACGCACAGAATAAGAGACAAAAAACATGAATCATACGTCTTTACGCTGTTTGTATTATAACATCTGATAAATTTTGTTTATTAACACTGCACCAACATCTTTAATGGGGTTTATAAGGCAGAAATAACAGTTTTCAGGACAAGGAAAGTCAAGTTATTGGAATATTCATGTTGAAAGCAGCTTTTAACGAATCTCCATAGAATTCCGACAAATAATTCACAGTCAGCGTTCATACAGACGTGTTCCTGAGCTTTTATAATTAACAGATCACTGATGATCCACTGCTGGACATTTCAGCACTACATTATGATTCTATGAGACAGCGTGAGTCAGTGAACAGTCTGCTCCTGTCTGATCTGCTCTCAGATAAACTAACAAACATCAGAACAGATGATTAAACAAAGTTTTTGTCTCTTTTTTCACCTGCTCTATGGCTCACTCCGTGCGTTATGGCTCGGTGACGTCTTATTTCTCTTCTGCAGCGATCTCTCATCGGGAAAGAGCGGCCGCCTTTAGGTTCATAAGAAATAAACAGGCCGCTATCATACGGCTGTGAGCAGCTACTGTATGAACACATTTGTTGTGTCTGGTCAAAGGGGGGGGGGGGGGGCTTCTTCTGTCCCCCTGCTTGTTTTGGCCAAACTTTGGCGGGGGGCAGCCCCTGCTTCACATCCACCTGTCGGACCACTTCTTTTTAATCTCTGCTTGTGTGCCCTCTGACCCCATGGCACTGACAGCTTCACTCTCCCACTCACTCCTCTGGTGTTTTTTGCTGATTGCCTCCACTTCAGTGAGTAGTGCCTCTAGTGCGCTTTTAATGAAATTTTTTTTTTTTTAAACCATCTCACTCATTCTTATTTAATTTTCTGATGGTGCAGAGAGGGGATCTCAGGTTCACAGCTCATTTAAATATGATTTGCGTATGTAAATGGAGGCGTGGAAAGGGAGGGGTCGGTACTCCAACATGTGCGCTTAATTCCACGCTGATTGGGATGTACAAAGGAAATGTGCTTGGATTCATGCGTGCGCACAGATTTGTACATCTGGATAGTTTTGTGCGTACGTTTTCTGGATATGATCGTACGCCATGTTCTAGTAGGAAATCCACGCATACGCACAAAAACATGGCGTACACTCTTTTTCACAGCAAAGTTCAGATGTATCAAGAGTGAAATGACCGTGGAAAGGTGCGGTGCCTAACGACAACTTCATGGCTGGTGTACGCACGTTTCTAAAGCATTTGTTCCTTTGGCGACACTTAGAGGTGATGCTGGGCAACTGTTATAATAAATAAATGTGGAAACAATTAGTCCACAGACTGAGCGATGTGCACATCAGAGACGTGAACAACTAACACACCCACATGTCTGCAGTAACATGAGTGGATGTAAGAGCATGCGCAAAGAGGTAGCCTACAAAAATACCCTTAAACACAATGGCTGCTTTAGCATTATGAGAAGACATTGTAAATGATACAATACGAAGAGAACGTGTGTTCAGAGCAGTGGCGGCTTGTCAATAGGGGGCGCTGGGGCGCCGCCCCCTCCAAAATTCAACAGAGAAAGTCCACTTAAACACAACATAATTTGTCTTTAAATTATAAAAAATAATGGATAAAAACATTTATTTTTACCACATAGTAAAAGTCTGTCAGCAGCACCTGTCACCATTCAATAAAAGGGGTTTCACAATGTTTTTACGTTGTAACTCTGTTGTGAATACACAGTTTACGTACAGAGGGGCGCCGGCCTAATGGGTGTCTATGCAAGTCCTTAAACTTTTGCTCAGCATGTGACCTGAGGCGTCTTTGGGATTGGCCGCTTCAACTTTGCCCCAGGGGCGCCGACCGGTGCGCCCCGGACACTCCCACTTTGACTGGCAGCAAATCAGTATTGTTCTGATGTTTCTTTTCCTCGTGTGACTGGACAACGAGTGCTGTCAATCATATCCACACGTCACTGCACCAGATATGATTTACTCATGCGCAAGTATCTCACATATCCTCACGCGTCCAACCGATGCTCCCATACACCGAGGAGGCTTCGTCCAGAGATCCGTCAGAGGATCACAGAAGAGGTGAGATTGCATTGGAGAAGAAAATCAGTGAGAGGCTATGCTGCACTGAAGATTAGATTAGGATGTGTCTTTCCTAGTAGACATAACATAATTCAACGGGCAAAGTTTTCCATTTTATGTCACACATGGCACTAAACAATAGATCAGGAGCCACAAAATGAGTTGGCCAAGAGGATATAAATGCTTTGTTCAGTAGAGCATTATCCTTTTGCAGACTTAAGTTCTCAAAAATCTATATAGTTTTTAATTCTTGCATATTTTTACAAAAACAACATACTTTTAGGAGGAGTTGGGGCTTTTATTGGGTGGGTAAGTTTGTTTTAACCCCACCAGAAGTTCATTTTAAATTTAATTGACAAAATTGATGCATTATTTTGATTATAATATTATATTAAGGGACCTATAAAAATATATTTTAAAAATCATGGCAAAGCAGGAACAAGATAGGAGAAATTGTAATACACAAATGCATGCAGATTATTGCAGAGTTTTATTGCACTGCTCATTAAATATTTCTGTTACATTGTGTGAAAGCCTTTGAAAAATTACAAAAAGAAGAATTGATAATGCTATCAAGTTATGTGTTGCAGTTTACTGGTGAAAACAGTGGGGTTTTATTAGTCCCAAAAGTGTAAACAACACAAATTCTTTACCTCTTAGGTGTATGTCCATTACAGAAGTATTTTTTAATCTACTGGAGCTTTTGGATTTGACACTTACCTTGTGCCTTTCCAGCTTGTACCATTGTGCACAGAATAAAATCAACGAAAACAGACCAACAAAATGTATATCTTGTCTTTAAATGTTGTAGTTTTATTATGGCAACTAAACATGTGATAAAAAATAATAAATATCAATATAAATATATATAGTATTGTCATTATATATAATTGTATACCATATGTTTAGTTGCTATAATAAAATGTTCTATTTGGATACAGAAATTATACATTCTGTTGGTGTTTTTTGCTGACTGAATACTGCACATAGCGGTACAAAGTTAAAGTATTCAAAAGTTTTAGCAGATGGAAACAGACTCCTGTAAACTAAAGTTTATTTTTTTGACTTTTTAAAATTTGAAGTAATTTTGCTGAAAACTATAAATGTCATCCAAACACTGACAGCCTCCATTTCAGTTATGAGAATCAGTCAGCTGGTGTGAGCCGTCTGCCCTTTGTGCTGCATGCTTGTATCTGATTTTTTTTTTCTTATTTGTGTTTTTTTCTTATTTGTTTTGTTTTGTTCATACTTTTTACGGTTAGTCTATACCAAAACTGTATCACATAGTTTTACCCATAGTTTTACAGCATCAGTTTAGTGGTACATAAGATTCTGTTTGTGTTTACAATCTTGAGCCATGAGACATCAGGTATAAGATAAGACACTGTTCAGGTGACACAAGAAATGTTCATAAAATAGTGAAACTGACATACATTACAGCTTTATTTTATGGGAGCAGGTTAAGCTTTGGCTGTTTTATTGATTTTTTTCAGTAAATACTGATGTTAACTTTTGGTAATAAAATGTGTTTTTCTATGCATTTTTTAATGACAGACTCACACAGTACCACACCATGTTTCCTGAAGATTCTCTCAGCAGCACCTTGAAGGCCGACCCAGTGCTCAACTAAAGCTGAAGACAGAGCTCAGTCTGAATCTACAGCAAGGAGGAGTTCAAGGCCTGCTGTGGAGCTGTGGATCTTATCCAGTTGTTGATGGAAAATAATCTTGGAGAGGTATTTTCAGAGACTGTCACTCTGCTAAAGATCCTCATCACCACACCCATGACCACTGCAGAAGCTGAGGTGCTTCTCAGAACTTTCCTCAGAAACACCATGAACCAGGACAGGCTGAATGCACTGGCCATGCTGTCAATGGAAGAGAGACTGGTGACAGAGATGATGGACTTCAGTCAGAGGGTCACTGAGAAATTTGCAGCCCAGAAGGAAAGGAGAGCAAAATTTCTGTTCAAATAGTGCATCGTTCAAAGTAGGTTGTATTGTGATTATGTTTTGTCTTTAGTTTCTTTTCACTGTGGTATGGAGCGCTTCTTCGGTTTGTTTCCTCCAAAGCTGCACCCCCCTTAAAATTTTTGGCACCAGCCGCCACTGGTTCAGAGATAGAAAAGATTAACTGGCACATGATGACGACTGGATCATCAGCCGCTTTAGGTCCCTTAGGGTGATCCTCCTGAAACTGTGCGCAGAGCCGCGGCCGGGATTCAACGTTAAACAACAGTGTTTGATCCATGTTAGTTAAAATTAATGAATGGAAACTGTAAGTCAAGTTTACGCTTTACCCGTCCTCCCGTCCGTTATTATGGGGAATGTGAGAGCTCTCCCCAATAAGATGGACGAGCTGGCGGCGCTGACCCGGCATCAATCGGAGTATCGGGAGTGTAGCATCCTGGTGTTTACAGAGACATGGCTAACCACGCTAACCCCGGACACGGCCGCTACACTGGATGGCTTTCATCTCTCACGGGCGGACAGGACAGTGGAGAGCGGTAAGAGGAAAGGAGGGGGGCTGGCAGTATTTGTGAATGAAAGATGGTGTAACTCGGGGCACATCACTGTCACTGAGCAGATCTGCTGTAGAAACATTGAACTGTTAGCTGTTAGCCTGTGGCCATATTACCTCCCGCGCGAGTTCTCGCATGTTATCGCGATAGCTGCGTATGTCCCGCCGCCTGGTAATGCCGTAGCCGCGTGTGAGATCCTGCACTCTGCAGTCAGTCGGCTACAGACCAAACACCCTCAGGCCCTCCTACTCATCTCTGGTGACTTTAATCACGCCCCTCCATCCTCCACCTTGCCCACATTCACCCAGTATGTCACCTGCCACACCAGAGACAATAAAATACTGGACTTACTGTATGCAAACACCAAGGATGCATACAAGTCATCACCCCTCCCTCCCCTGGGGAGATCAGACCACATCCTTGTTTATCTCCAGCCTGTGTACAAACCCCTTGTCCACAGGCAGCCAGCTGTGACCCGTACAGTGAAGAGATGGTCTGAGGAGACTGAAGAGGCTCTGAGGGACTGTTTCGAGTCAACTGTGTGGGAGGAGCTCTGTGATCCTCACGGGGAGGACATAGATAACCTTACGGACTGTATCACTGACTATATTAACTTCTGTGTAGAGAACACTGTACCCACCAATACTGTACGGTGCTTCTCAAACAATAAGCCCTGGATTAATCCAGACATAAACGCTCTCCTGAAGGAGAAGAAGAGAGCCTTTAGGTCAGGAGACAAGGAGGAGCTGAAGGCTATGCAGAAGGAGCTGAGGAGGAAGATCCGAGAGGGGAAGGACAACTACAGGAAGAAGATGGAGGACCAGCTGCAGCAAAGAAACATCAACGGTGTCTGGAGGGGCCTGAAGACCATCTCAGGCCACAGGGAGCCAGACTCTCCAGCTGTGGGGGACCAGAAGTGGTTGAATGGTCTAAATCTGTTCTTCAACAGGTTTGACCAGACACCTGCCCCTCCCCCCACCCTGCCAGCCCTGCTGCAACTCCCCTCATCTACATCTCCAGGTCGTTGTCCCACCCTAACCTCCTCCCCCCTTTCCATGACCTCCAGCCCTCAACCACCACCCCCAACTGCTACTCCCGACAGAAGGCCAACACCCCAACCCACACCCTCCAGCACCGAGCCCCCCTCCTCCCACCTGTCCCTCACGTCCACCCAGGTGAGACACGAGCTCAGGAAACTAAAGTCCAAGAAGGCTGCAGGTCCGGATGGCATCAGCTCCAGGCTCCTCAAGTCCTGTGCAGACCAGCTGTGTGGGATTGTGGAGCACATCTTCAACATGAGCCTGATGCTGGGGAGGGTACCACAGTTGTGGAAGACATTCTGCGTGATACCAGTGCCTAAAACACCGCACCCCAAGGACCTGAACAGCTACAGGCCAGTGGCACTGACGTCCCATCTGATGAAGACTCTGGAGAGGCTGGTTCTCTCTCACCTCCGGCCTCTGGTGAACTCATCAATGGACCCGCTTCAGTTTGCCTACCAGCCTGGCATCGGGGTGGATGATGCTGTCATCTTCCTCCTGAACAGAGCTCTGTCTCACCTGGAGAAGCCTGAGAGCACTGTGAGGATCATGTTCTTTGACTTCTCCATCCAGGCTCTTCTTCTGAGGGACAAGCTGGAACACATGGGGTGGACCACCACCTATCGGGCTGGATCCAGGATTACCTCACAAACCGACCGCAGTATGTGAGGGCACGGGACTGTGTATCTGACATGGTGGTCTGTAGTACAGGGGCCCCACAGGGAACCGTCCTGGCTCCGTTCCTCTTCACCCTGTACACGGGACTTCATGTACAGGTCAGACAGCTGCCACCTGCAGAAGTTCTCTGACGACTCTGTGATTGTCGGCCTCATCACTGAGGACGATGACCGGGAGTACAGAGGACTGACCCAGGACTTTATGGGCTGGTGCCAACGGAACCACCTCCAGATCAACGCGGAACTGGTGGTGGACTTCCGTAGGCGTAGACCCCCCCACCCAACACCGGTGAACATCCAGGGCTTGGACATTGAGATTGTGGACTCCTACAAATACCTGGGTGTTCACCTGAACAATAGACTGGACTGGTCTGACCACATGAGTGCTCTCTACAGGAAGGGCCAGAGCAGACTGTACCTGCTGAGAGACTGAGGTCTTTTGGAGTGCAGGGAGCTCTCCTGAGGACCTTTTTTGACTCTGTGGTGGCATCAGCCATCTTTTATGGAGTGGTCTGCTGGGGCAGCAGCATCTCGGCTGCAGACAGGAACAGACTGGACAGACTGATCAGGAAGGCCAGCTCAGTCCTGGGGTGCCCCCTGGACTCAGTGCAGGTGGTGGGACAAAGGAGGATGCTGATGAAGCTGGCATCCATGCTGGAGAGGGACTCACACCCCCTTCAGGACACTCTGACAGCCCTGTACAGCTCCTTCAGTGACAGGCTGTGTCACCTGAAGTGCGTGAAGGAGCGTTACCGCAGGTCTTTTCTGCTGCTGTTAGACTTTACAACCAGCACTGCTCCCAGTCACCATAAACTGAGCAATTATCTAACAATGTGCAATTACTATGTACAATTACTGTGCTAACTCTCTTGACAATGTGCAATTCATCCATGTGCAATCACTTACATTCATGTGCAATTACTTTGTGAATGTGTAAATAATCCTTATAGGATTTGCTTTTTACTTCCTGTATTCAAGCCCTTTTTATATTTATATTGGTAGAATAATATACATACTGCTATTTTCATGCTATTTTTGTACAATTTTTATACTTATTCTTTATCAACGCTGTCCCCTTTGCTGCTGTAACATTGCAAATTTCCCCGTGTGGGACGAATAAAGGTTTATTCTATTATTATTCTATTATTATCTACTGTTCTATTCTGTTTGTATTATAATATCTGATAAATTTTGTTTATTAACACTGTACCAACATCTTTAATGGGATTTATCAGGCGGAAATAACATTTTTCAGGACAAAAAAAGTCAAATGTTTTTATCCATTTATTGGAATTTTCATGCTGAAAGCAGCTTTTGACGACTCTCCATAAAAATCAGACAAATCACTGACGATCCACTGCTGGCCATTTCATCCATGCGCATTTCAGCACTACGTTATGTTTCTATGAGACAGCGTGAGTCAGTAAACAGTCTGCTCCTGTCTGATCTGCTCTCAGATAAACTAACAAACATCAGAACAGATGATTAAACAAAGTTTTTGTCTCTTTTTTCACCTGCTCTGTGGCTCTATCCGTGCGTTATGGCTCTGTGACGTCTTATTTCTCTTCTGCAGCGATCTCTCATCGGGAAAGAGCGGCCGCCTTCAGGTTCATAAGAAATAAATAGCCTGGGGGGCCACTATCATAGGGCAGTGAGCAGGTACTGTATGAACACATTTGTTGTGAGATACACAAATACACAGGTATTTACCTCGGGGTTAATCTCAGAGTCACCCACATGTGCTCCCACCACCCCTGAGAGAGCCGTGTCTGTGCCCCCCCCCCGTTTCGGCCACACTTGGGGGTGGGGGGGGGGCAGCCATCCTTCGCTTCACATCCACCTTGATGTCAGACCACTTCTTTTTAATCTCTGCTTGTGTGCCCTCTCACCCCATGGCACTGACAGCTTCACACACTCCCACTCACTCCTCTGGTGTTAGTTGCTCATGCCGGAGGACAGCGTGCCAAAGAGCACATTTTTACGCACCTCCACTTCAGAGAGTACTGCCTCAAGTGCGCTTTTCATGAAATTCTTTTTTTTTAAACCATCTTACTCATTCTTTTTTAATTTTCTGATGGTGCAGAGAGGGGAATCTCAGGTGCAGGGCTCATTTAAATATGATTTGCGTATGTAAATAGAGGCGTGGACAGGGAGGGGTCGGGGACTCCAACATGTGCACTAAATTCCACGCTGATTGGGATGTACAAAGGAATTGTGCTTGGATTCATGCGTGCGCACAGATTCGTACATCTGGATATTTTTGTGCGTACAGCGTTTTCTGGATTTGATCGTACGCCATGATTTAGTAGGAAATCCACGCAAGTCTTTGTGCATGAGACCCCAGGATGTCATGTGTTGTTTTTGTGGGTTCCTGGACATTCAGGAATAGAGGGTAATGAAGTTGCAGATTCTCTGGCAAAGCAAGCACTGTCACATGAAGTGGCAGAAGAGTGGACTGTGGACCAGAGGTTCTGACATTTTTTCTCTTTACAGCCTTCGGCTAACAGTAAGAAGTGGAGGGTGAGGTCCAGGCAAAGGGATGGAGTGGTTTTAACCAGACTGAGCCTGGGACACTGTGGTCTTGCAGGGTGTCTGAAATTACTCAGGAAGCATCCAGATGGGCTGTGTGCCCTTACCAAAAAGAAATAAACTTCAAGTTTACCTTTCCAAGTATACTTAAGTGGAGTTTGAGTATACTTTATCAAGTATACTTTACTGTACCAAGTATACTTAAATTTATGTACTAGTAGTGCACTTACATGTGTACTAGTTAGTATACTTACAAAGTATACTTACATACTAAAAGTATCCTGATTTGGCCCACTTTTGAGTATACTCAAGTAAACTTTAAGGTTACTTCAAGTATAAATGAAGTATATATCAGTATACTTAAATTATACTATTACTTGTACTAGAATGGTACTATTCCTTTACTTAAAGGAAACCATTCGTATACTCATCAGTGTAGTTGAAGTACACTATTGCTTTACTTACATTGCACTTTTGTAAACTTAAAAGTGCACTACTGTTTTACCTGCAATGTACTTGAAATATACTTTTCTTATACTTGATGTACACTACGACCATACTTGAATTAAACTGTTTTCATACTTGAAGCATACCATTTATATACTCAAAATATACTATGCCTGTTTTCTTACAATGCACTTGAATTGGGCTATTCTTATACTAGCAGTAAATACTGCTATAGTAATTATAGTACACTACTCCTTTACTTACAATTTACTTGAATGCAGATTACTCATATACTGTATACTATAGTATGTAGTATATATATATACTATACTATATACTCATATACTGCAAATTAAAATCTTAATACTAGTCCACAAGTCTGATTGTTTACCTTTTAAGATATCCAAATGCAGACGTCAAACCTTCATACATAATTACCATTAATTTGTATATATTATATATATTTATTATATAATACTGTATCTCTATCATAACACATCTATACAAGGATAATTATATATCATATTCACATCTCTATAATCTTATATTCTATTCTATTATATATTATAGTATACTCTAGCACTCTGTTATATAATAACATACTATTGTACCACATATACATACATAGTCATATATTATATTTCTGTCTGTATTATAATACTAGTGTATATTATGTTACTATTATAACATTCCAAAAGAAAAATAAATAATATATGTAATAGGTTAAATGGGTCAGACATGACTAATCGAGAGGTGTCGTTCTTTGAGCACTGGTAATATATTTTTGCATTGTTTGTCTGAATGGTTGAATAATAAGTTGTTTGTATGCTTCTATATGCATGTTTGGGTTTATTTGGAAGATGTTCATAAGAAAGGAAGGAATTTGAAGGTTTACAAAGTTTAACTCGATGATCTGTTGGTAATGCCTTGGGGGATCCTGTAGAGGGAAGTAGCGCTCTGCTCCTCATTCAATACAGACGAGTGAAGGCAGCAGACGCGTTTGACTCATTCTGTGTCAATACTGTTTCCCCTTTTAAGTAAATATTGTATTTAAAGTACTGCAGGTTCAAAGATATATTAGAGATGCTGTTCGGTGTAATACGCTGTTGTTTTGATATGTTTTGCACTGTTTAAAATTGTTTTACTTGGAAAGAATGTTCGATAAAAGCTAGAGCTTGCAGCAGGGAAATCCCGTAGCGTAGCCGCGCTGTGAACTGTGTGACATGCGGTTGTTGTAGTATGAACTAGCCCGGGTTTCATGTATGTGATTATACACTGAAATGTAAGTGTGTGTTCATGATTTCATTCAAATGATTCAATACAGACGAGTGAAGGCAGCAGACGCGTTTGACTCATTCTGTGTCAATACTATTTCCCCTTTTAAGGGTACAACATTTGGAGGCACCGCTGGGATAGTTTGGCTAGAGGAGTGTCTCTAAGCTGTAGTGGAAGCCTCGTGTCAATCATCCCCAAATTCCCAGGCATCAGAGGAGCGCAGTCCAGCGGTTGGAGGGGTCGTCAGACTAACTGGCGCCTTGTATCCTGAAGTGAGCTAAAGTGACCACTAAACCAATAAACTCTGATAAATCCTTGTTTTACTGCCCAAGGGAACTTCTCTGATAAAATGGAGTCTGAACTTGAAAAACTGCAATTGGAAATTAAAGGAACATTGTACAGACTGACTGGTGAACAACTGACACGGATATGTGACACTCTACAAATTTCAGGGCAAGCTAAGGAACATGTAACTGGCAAAACTCGTAGCAAAATAATTGTACACATAATTAAGTACCTGGAAGATGAAGAGTGGGCTAAGTTAGAGGATGAGGGAATGTCAGAGCTACTTAACATTCAGGACATAATTGACAAGATACAAACGACATTAGTAGATGAACAGGAAAATGAACCAGGAGAAGAGGTGTTGATCATGTCACAAGACAAATACTCAATACATGCTAAAGTGGATACAAGCATGACCCTACCAGAAAAAGCAAACATCCCACATGTAAGTGGGCCTGTAGCACCCCCCAGTGGCAAGACATGGCGTAAAGACTTCAAGATATCAGGCCAGATCGGCGAGCTGGGGCAAAAAGACAGGTTAACCTTTTCTAGCCTTGCCAGACAGATCGAAAGTGGGTTAAGCAAAGGTTATCCAGAGTTAGAGATCATTGATGCTGTTATTCCTGCCATCACACCAGGTCTGCAGTTAAGGAGTTACCTTGAAGGAAAAGACAAACTGACACTCCCAGCCCTCCGTAGAATTCTTAGATGCCATTTTCAGGAGAAAGGGGCCACAGAGTTATATAAGCAACTCATCTCTGAAGCTCAGGGCAGCAAAGAAACTCCTCAAAATTTTCTGATAAGGACAATGGATTTGAGACAGAAGATCTTGTTTGCTTCTCAGGAGGCAGAAAGCAGTCTAAAATATGACCCGGCACTTGTCCAAAGTCTCTTCATGCACACTGTCCTAACAGGTCTGCAGAGTGACAATATTAAAAGTGACCTACAGCCTTACCTCCTGCAGACAAATACATCAGATGAACTGTTGATGGAGAAACTGAACATTGCTTACAACAACGAAAAGGAAAGACAGGACAAAAAGAAACATGCTGCTCCTTCTAAAGTAATGAATGTGAGCACAGTACAGTCAGGTGAAGCCCAAGTCGAACAGAAAAAAACAACCCAGCAGCACACAGCTCCTTTGCCCCCGATCTACTGTCTGAAATTAAAGAAATGCGCTCTGACATGGTGTTGTTAAAAAACCTGAAAGCTGAGGTCTCCCAAATTCGAGAAAACATGCAAAAGACAACTCCTGCCTCATCACAAGACCCACCAACAAACAAAGAACCTGCAAATGTATCTGCTACATACCCAGTTTTCTCATCTCCCCAGTCATCATCCTACAAGCCTCAGTCAAACACGATGCCCCCGTATTACCAGCAGCCACCAGTCCCACAGCAGAGCCTACAGCAGAACTACAGCCAGGGGCGGATGCAGGGAACAGCCCAGTTCCAGCAAAGATTTGCACCTCAGTGGTATTACCCAGCACCACGCCCCCGACCAAGGTGTTTCTCCTGTACCCAGACAGGTGAAGACTACTGTCTGCATTGCTTCAGGTGTGGAAGTAATGAACATTTTAGAGCAGGATGTAGAGTGCAGAGGCAACCAGAAAGAAAAGGCTCTTTAAACTAAGAAGGGTTGCTCCAGCGGGGCGCGGAGCAACCAGCAACACAAGTAAGTCCCAACCCTGTGCAAACTGTGGAAGAGAAGAAAGCAGAGAGACATTTAAATACTGTTCAAACTGTAAAAAAACACCCTACTGTTCAACAGAATGTCAGAAAGCTAACTGGCCCATACACAAAGAAAAATGTAAACCACATACATGCTTAGCTGTAAAGAAGCAGAAAAGTCAGCCGTGTGAAAAAGTCAAGTGGCAAGAAAATGTACCAAAGAAAACACCTACTGTCAGAGAGCTAGTAGGCAAAAAATGTGTGGTTAAGTGTTTTCTAAACAGACAGAAAGTCCAGGCACTTTGGGATACAGGCTCGCAGGTCTGCGCCATAGATGAGGTATGGAAAGAGAACTACTTACCTGATGTGCCATTAAGAGAGGTTACTGAACTAATCGACTCACATGATCCTCTTCACCTTGAAGCTGCAAATGGTAGAGAAATGCCCTACATTGGTTGGCTTGAAGTATCCTTTAAGCTCACAGCTAATGATGACGAGCTAATGATACCTATCTTAGTGCTTAAAGGAGAACAACAACAGTGCCCTATCATAGGTTTTAATGTTATCGAACGCCTTGTTCTGGATAGTGTACATGACAGGAAATCTGGAAACAAAGAAAGACTGATAAAGTCAGTTACAACAGCATTTCCTCACCTTAGGAAAAACAAAGCAGAAAGTCTTATCAGTGCAGTGAGCATTGGACAGACATTTGAGTATAATGTAAGAACAATAAATGAGAGAGTAAGTGTGCCTAAAAATAGCTCACTGCAGGTCGGGTGTAGAGTACAAGCTCTGCCTTTTAGTGAGGATAAAAATCTGATTTTCGAGCCTAATGAGAACCCTTGCTGGCCTGAAGGATTAGAGTTTTGCGACACCCTCGTTTCAGTAAAGGCAGGCAGAGCCCCAAAAATTATTGTTAGCGTGCAAAACCCCACCAGTCATGACATAATACTGCCTGGCAGGATTGTTATTGGAACTGTGCAGTCTGTAAAGTCAGTCTATCCTGTCAATCTATTTAAAACTGATTGGGTGCCACCGGCATCTGTTCACCTCGTCCAAGCTCAGATGTCCTCCAAAAGCACACCTGCCCACGAGCAATGGGACCCTCCTGTTGACTTGACTCACCTTGATGAAAAACAGAGAAAAGCAGTCAGTCGGATGTTAAGAGAGGAGTCAGACTCATTCTCCCAAACTGATGATGACATAGGCTGCATTAAAAATCTGCAAATGAATATATCATTAAAAGATACCGAGCCAGTGTCCAAAACGTATCTCTCTGTCCCGAAACCTTTATACAAGGAAATGAAAGACTACTTACAGGACTTGATAGCACAAGGGTGGGTCGAGAGGTCCACATCATCCTACTCTTCCCCTGTGGTCTGTGTAAGAAAGAAGGATGGTACTCTGCGATTATGTATAGACTACAGAGAACTCAACAGGAAAACTCACCCAGACCGTCACCCAATACCAAGAGTGCAGGATATTATGGACAATCTGGGGGGAAACACACTCTTTTCACTGCTTGATCAAGGCAAGGCGTATCATCAGGGATTTGTGGCCAAAGACAGTAGACACTTAACTGCTTTTGTGACCCCCTGGGGATTATATGAGTGGATCAGAATCCCATTTGGACTCATGTCAGCACCTGTCACATTTCAGCGTTGCATGGAAGAGTGTTTGACAGGTTTAAGGGATGAAATATGTGTGCCTTATCTCAATGATATCCTTGTTTTCAGCAGGACATTTGAAGATCATGTCAATGATGTCAGAAAGGTACTGCAACGTCTGAGAGAGCATGGAATAAAACTGAAACCTCGGAAATGTGAACTGTTTAAAGCAGAAGTAAGATACCTCGGAAGGATTGTGTCTGCTGACGGGAGTCAGATGGACCCAGCTGACACTGCTGCCGTAACGTCCCTCAAGGACAAACCACCAGGTACTGTGGGTGAGTTGAGAGCCATGTTAGGACTGTTAAGTTATTATCGGCAGTATATTAAGGACTTTTCACGTATCGCCAGCCCCTTGTATGACCTCCTTAAAGCTCCTGTACAGACTGACACCTTACAAAACAGACACAGAAAGTGGAATACAAAACAAAACAACAGAGGAACTCCATCCAACACACCGATCAAGTGGAAAAGCCTGCATCAGTCAACCCTGGAGCAGGTGATAGACTGTCTTGTCAAGCCTCCTGTACTTGCCTTCCCAGAGTTCACACAGCCTTTCGTCCTTCACACTGATGCGTCCAACCAGGGACTGGGAGCTGTGTTGTATCAAAGACAGAATGGAAAGCTTCGAGTAATTGCTTATGGCTCCCGTACTTTAACTGCAGCGGAAAAAAATTACCACATGCACTCAGGCAAACTCGAGTTCTTAGCATTGAAATGGGCAATAATGGAGAAGTTTCGCGACTACCTCTATTATGCACCATTTTCACCGTGTACAGTGAAAATAATCCACTTACCTATGTACTGTCTACCGCCAAACTGAATGCCACCGGGTGCTGCTGGGTAGCAGAACTTGCTGATTTCCATTTCACAATCAAATATTGTCCTGGTAAGGAGAATATCGATGCAGACAGCTTGTCCAGGATGCCTTTGGATATTGAAACAGTAATGAAAGAGTGCACAGAGGAAATGTCATATGATGTCATCGGTGCAGCTACACAAGCAGTAGAGAGTCAAGATGATTCTGGTCTTTCTTGGTCCATGGGTGTCTCAGTACAGTGTGCAAAAGTAGATACAAGGACAACCTTGATCCCTCTGACAACAGAACAAATTAGACATGACCAGAGAAACGACCCAACCATTGGACCAGTAATTCAATACAAACTGGCAGGGACAAAACCATCTGGCCAAGAACTGAAACAACTCAGCCCTCAAGTCATCTGTCTTCTGAGGGAGTGGGACAAACTAGAGACTAATGAGAGTGGTGTGCTGCACAGAAAAACGTTGAGCAGACAACAGCTGGTGCTCCCAGAGAAGCACAAAAATACAGTGTTAAAGGAACTGCATGATGAGATGGGCCACCAGGGCATGGACAGAACCACATCACTGCTAAGGGACCGCTTTTACTGGCCTTATATGCAGCGAGAAATAGAAGAGTACGTCACAAAGAAATGCCTGTGTCTGAAACAAAAGAAGCCGAGTCACGAAACAAGAGCACCCCTAACAAGCATTGTCACCACTCAACCGTTTGAACTTGTGTCCATTGATTTCCTGCATCTGGACAGATGCAAAGGTGGTTATGAATATATTCTCGTAATCATCGACCACTTCACACGATTTGCGCAAGCGTATGCCACAACTTCAAAATCAGGCAAGACTGCTGCAGACAAGATCTTCAATGATTATGCACTCAAGTTTGGTTTCCCAACAAGAATACACCATGATCAGGGTGGCGAGTTTGAAAATCAGCTGTTTGCACAACTAAAAAAGTACTGTGGAGTTGCAGGGTCAAGAACCACTCCCTATCGGCCCCAAGGAAATGGCCAGGTAGAAAGGTTTAACAGATCATTACTCCAGATGCTAAAGACACTGACAGACAGACAAAAGACAAACTGGAAAGAGTCCCTGAACAAGTTAATCTATGCATATAACTGCACTCGGACTGAGGTGACCGGCTTTTCTCCCTTCTATTTGTTGTATGGAAGATCCCCTCGTTTGCCAGTTGACATGCTGTTTAACTTAAGCTCAGAGAACGGAGACAACAATCATAAAAACTACATGGAAAAATGGAAACGTGGCATGGAAGAAGCTTATGAGATCACCAGACAAAATGCCCACAAAGCTGCAGTGAGAAGCAAGAGACATTTTGACAGTCAAGTGAAAAGCTCAGTTTTACAGCCAGGTGATTGTGTTTTAGTCAGGAACTTGACCCCTCGCGGCGGCCCAGGCAAACTGAAAAATCACTGGGAAGACACTATTCACACAGTTGTACGCAGAATGGGTGATGATAGTCCTGTGTATGAACTCAGACCAGAGAAAGGAAACGGGAGATCTAGGGTGCTACATCGCAACCATCTTCTTCCATGTGACCATCTGCCACTTGAGACCTCTGTTCAGTTACGACAAAAGAAAAGAAATGTAGAAGAAGTGCAGGAACAAGCTGAGTCGGATGGAGAGGACGATGAGGATGAGTATTACCCAGTGCCACTGCAGCAACAGCAGCAACCAATAACGTTACATGAAACTGTAAACCCTATGCCCACTGCTGCACCACTCGAGCTCGAGCATGTCCAGTTGGAGGAAGCACAAGAGCAAATGAACCGGAATGACAGCCACATCGAGGACCCACCTGAGGAAGATGCTCTATCCTCACCTGCACCAAGTGTTTCCAGTCATGAGGAGCATCAGCGGCCACAGAGACAACACAGGCGGCCAAAGGTTTTCACATACGACAGACTTGGTTCACCAGCTTGTTACTCACTGACAACAATACAACAACACACAAACAGTCACATGCCATGGACATACGCTTTGCCACTATTCCAATACCAACACTTCCGGCACTAAACATTCACACACAATGGACTTGTAAACATCACATTCACACAAATGGACTGTTGAACACTTTATTCACACATGAACTGTTGAACATAGCATTCACAAATGGGCTGTTGGACACAGCATCCAGAAATAAACCATCACACATATACACGGACTGTTGGAAACAGATGAACTGTGATTGCGATCAGCATACGTTTTACAGCACTTTTGCGATAACTTGTGTTGCGTTGATGAACTCTGGCTGAACGAGCGGATATTTCGAATTAGGTACCAAGCCTAAACAGGACTGTTAATAGGACTATGGACTGTTACGAAAATGTTTCTTACTTGAATGGACACTATAGGTCAAAAAGTACTGAAACATAAAACGTGGACACTGAGTATTTAAATACTCCAATAAAACAGAATGTATGAAAAGAGTTCCAGCTTGTAACAATGCATTCCTTAATGTCAGGTGTTGCAGTGGTAGCATTGAACTTTTATAGCATTTGAGTATTTTGAAAGGAAGAACTTTACATACTTTGAACTGAAGGTCAAAGGTTATGATGTTGGGGACAACATCTATTTTGAGGGGGAGTGTGTAATAGGTTAAATGGGTCAGACATGACTAATTGAGAGGTGTCGTTCTTTGAGCACTGGTAATATATTTTTGCATTGTTTGTCTGAATGGTTGAATAATAAGTTGTTTGTATGCTCCTATATGCATGTTTGGGTTTATTTGGAAGATGTTCATAAAAAAGGAAGGAATTTGAAGGTTTACAAAGTTTAACTCGATGATCTGTTGGTAATGCCTTGGGGGATCCTGTAGAGGGAAGTAGCGCTCTGCTCCTCATTCAATACAGACGAGTGAAGGCAGCAGACGCGTTTGACTCATTCTGTGTCAATACTATTTCCCCTTTTAAGGTAAATATCGTATTTAAAGTACTGCAGGTTCAAAGATATATTAGAGATGCTGTTCGGTGTAATACGCTGTTGTTTTGATATGTTTTGCACTGTTTAAAATTGTTTTACTTGGAAAGAATGTTCGATAAAAGCTAGAGCTTGCGGCAGGGAAACCCTGTAGCGTAGCCGCGCTGTGAACTGTGTGACATGCGGTTGTTGTAGTATGAACTAGCCCGGGTTTCATGTATGTGATTATACACTGAAATACAAGTGTGTGTTCATGATTTTCTTCAAATGATTCAATACATACGAGTGAAGGCAGCAGATGCGTTTGACTCATTCTGTGTCAATACTATTTCCCCTTTTAAGGGTACAACATATACAGCCTTCATTATGGGTGTAGGGCCCCTTCAAGCCTGGGTCAAGAGGTCCAACAGAGAACCAGACTAGATAAATATGAATGACCAGGCAGGAAAACACTCTTTCACCCCACTGAGACCTTGGACCATTATCTAAACTGATTATCTTTTCAAGTCAAGTTTTTTTTTTTGAACAAGGTTTATTTAATTTTTATCAATATATTTCCAGCAATTCACAATAATGCAACAGAGTTACAATAGTATTAAGTGAAAAAGTGAGAACGTCACCCACCCCACCCCCCCACCCCAGAAGCATCAAGGAAAAGAAAAAAAAACAAAAACAAACAAACACATAGATAAAGTAAAATATGTGTAATAACAATTGCTTTGGGGCCTAAAGCAGCACATCTCACACTTCAGGGCAGAAACAGCATTTCAATACACAAAAAAGAGCATTGATATATGGACTGGAGGGACATTTCAAAGATCTTTCCAGTTGTTTCTTTCAGAGCTTCTTATTACATACATGAACACAAAAGGTTATTCATCAACAAAGTTATCAGGACTTAAAATCTCAACATTACTCAGGAAAGGTTGCCATATTATAAGGAATTTGTCAGCTGAGCCCCTGACTGTGTACCTAATCTTCTCTAATTTAATAAAATGAAGCATATCTCTGATCCACTGTCTGAACGTAGGGGGGTTACAGTCTTTCCATCTAATCAGGATTTGTCGCCTAGCTACGAGTGTGGCGAAGGACAGGAGATTTTGGGAGTATTTACTCACATCTAGATTCTGTGTCACCACACCAAATAAGGCTGGGAACGCAGAAAGTTCTAATTCTCTGCCTATAGTTTTGGAAAGCATCTCAAATATCAACAACCAATAATTAGACAACCCGGGACATTCCCAAAACATGTGAATCAAAGTGGCTTGGGATTGTTTACAGCGGTCACATATGGGATTTATGTTTGATATAAATTGAGACAGTTTAGCTTTGGTCCAGTGCAATCGATGAAAAATTTTGAACTGCATAACAGTGTGTTTCATACATATTGAAGATGTATATATTCCCCCTATCATTGCTGACCATAAGGTTTCGGAAATTTCCATACCAAGATCTCCCTCCCACTGACTTTTAAGGGAATTGAAATTTGTAAGACTATGTTCTGCTAATAGGGAGTATATATCACCTATCTTTCTCTTTTGGGATGATTTGAGATTATTGATTGAATCTAGAAGTGTGTCTGGGGGCTGTGAAGGGAAATGAGTGAGATTAGAGGATATAAAGCTACGGATTTGTAAAAATCTGAAGAAGTGAGACCTAGGAAGACCGAACCTCTGTCTAATCTGCTCAAAGGAGGCGAATGATCTATTTATGAACATGTCCTTAAATGAACAGACACCATGCTGAGGCCAGGCACTGAATAAAGAGTCTGTCAAGGATGGTGTGAAAGCATGGTTTCCCACAATGGGGGAAAGTAGTGAGAATTGACAAATCTTAAAGTGTTGTCTAAGCTGTTTCCATATTTTTAAAGAATGCACAACAACTTGATTAGAAGTATATTTAGATAAAGGCTCTGGATATGGAATGCTAGAACATAATAAAGCACGTAATGAGGTGTTATTACAGGAATCTCTCTCTAAAACTAGCCAGTCGGGAGCACCAGCTGTTCCTTCATTTTCCAACCAATAGGAAATCATTCTAATATTTGCTGCCCAATAGTAAAACTGAAAATTTAGTAAGCCAAGTCCCCCCTGCCGACTGAGTCTCTGTAGTATGGCTCTACGTATACGGGTTTTTTTTTTATTCCAAATAAAAGACAGAAGCTTCTTGTCTAGTGAAATGAAAAAAGTTTTTGTTAGATAAACTGGGATACACTGAAACATATATAAAAGCCTAGGCAGAAGGTTCATCTTAATGGTGTTAATTCTACCTGCCAAGGATAGCGGTAACAGGTCCCAACGATCTATATCCTCCTTAAGAGAGGACAGAAAAGGTGGAAAATTTGCTACAAAAAGGTCTTTAAACTTATGTGTGACCCAGACACCAAGATATTTTATTTTATCCGTACACACCTTAAAGAGTAATGTTTGCACTAGTGACAAATCTCTAGTTGATAGATTTACCGGCATCGGTTCACTTTTTTGTGTATTTATTTTATAGCTGGAAATCTTTCCAAATTCATAAAAAAGATTTAAGACAGCAGGAAGAGATGAGGAAATATCAGACAGGTAAAGCAACATGTCATCCGCATACAACGAAACTTTATTTTCCAACCCTGCCCTTGTAATACCTTTAATATCCTTGCTGTTACGTAAAGCTATTGCCAGTGGTTCAATTGAAATCACAAAGAGAAGAGGGGAGAGTGGACACCCCTGCCTCGTCCCTCGCGTTAATGTGAAATAAGGTGAAATATTGTTATTAGTCTGTACTGCTGCTACTGGAAAACTGTATAAGATTTTAATCCATGATAAAAAAATGGGACCGAAACCAAATTTTTCAAGGGAATAAAATAAGAAGTCCCACTCCACCCGATCAAAGGCCTTTTTGGCATCTAACGATATGACCACTTCTGATGTGTCGGGTGGAGAGGGACTATAAATTATATTGTACAAACGTCTGATATTGGAGATGGATTGTCGTTTTTTTATAAAGCCTGTCTGGTCTGGTGAAATAATGGTTGGGAGGACTGTTTCAAGACGACGTGCAATCATTTTTGCAAGAATCTTACTATCCACATTAAGCAAAGAAATAGGACGATAGGAGCCACATTCTTGTTTGTTTTTTCCTTTTTTTAAGATAAGTGATATGGTAGCTTGTCGTAAAGTTTCAGACAGTGAGCCAGCTGAAAGGGATTCAGTGTACACAGAGTTTAAAATAGGGGCCAGTTTGTTTGAAAACATCTTAAAAAATTCTGTTGGGAACCCATCAGGGCCGGGAGATTTCCCATTTTGCATACTTTTAATGGCTAATTCAATTTCTCTGATGGAAAATGGAGACTCTAGCTCAGCTGCTAATGCAGGGTCTATGTGAGGAACTTCAATATTTTGGAAAAATGATCTAATTAAGTTATCATCCCCCAACGATTGAGATGTATAGAGGTTACAATAAAATCTCATAAAGCATGAATTAATAGCAGAATGATCTACACAGATTCCACCCAACTCATCTCGAATCTCTGGTATTACCTGACTTGCTGCTTTTTGGCGAAGCTGGTGTGCAAGAATCATCCCTGTTTTCTCGCCATGTTCATAATATGCATGACCAGATCTAAGCAGGAGGTTTTCAGCTTTTTGTGTAGACAGTAAGTCAAATTCTTTCTGGAGAAGTAGGCGTTCTTTAATGCCATCAGCTGATGGGGACATGGCTAACTGCATATCAAGGTTAACGATCTTATTAGTTAGTTCAGCAATGCGACCATTCCTGATTTTATGTAACTGTGCATTATAAGAAATAACCTGGCCTCTTAAATATGCTTTAAGTGCTTCCCATATTATTGATGGTGACATATTTGGTTTTTGATTGAATTCTAGAAAATAATCAATCTGTGATGAAATAAAATCTGAAAACTTTTTATCTGACAGCAACCAGGAGTTGAGTTGCCAAGGTCTATAAGGAGGTTTTGTAGTGGGTACATTAAGCTTCAGTGTATGAGGAGCATGATCCGAGATGATGATCGCATGATAGTCACATTCCTGAACGAGTGGAAGAAGACGTTTATCCATAAAGATATAATCAATTCGTGAAAAAGTTTTGTGAACTGCTGAAAAGAAGGAATATTTACGAGCAGTTGTGTTGAAAGTATGCCAGACGTCAGCCACCCCATAAGTATTAAGAAACTGCCGGATTGAAGCGGCTGTCTTAGAGCTTGGTGTTGTTTTAGCAGAGCTCCGGTCTAAGCAGGGGGATAACACACAGTTCATGTCGCCACCCAGTATTAAATTATATTTATTTAAATCAGGGAGACGGGAGAAGAGATTTATGAGGAATGCAGTGTCGTCCCAATTAGGGGCATAAACACTTGCTAAAGTAACAGTGATGTTATATAATTTACCTGTGATAATTACAAATCGACCCATAGGATCTGCATCAACATGAGAGGAAGTGAAAGGCATGTGTTTACTGATGATTAGTGCTGCCCCTCTTGACTTAAATTGAAACTTTGAATGATAAACTTCGCTAACCCAGCTGGCATGCAGACGAGTATGATCAGATAGTTTTAGGTGAGTTTCCTGAAGAAAAGCTATGTCTACTTTTAACTTTTGTAAGTGTGTGAGGATTCTCTTGCGTTTAACAGGATGATTTATCCCTTTAACGTTCCAGCTGACAAATGAAACTGGACATGATGCTGCCCCTCCTGTGTTCACAGCCTGTGCCATAACCAGAGACAATGAGTATATCTGGACATAATAAATGAACTACATATTAGGCCCCTTCTATTACATATCTCAAAGAAAGAAAAGGTAATATACATGATACAAGACAAATGAAATAGACCTGGATACAAAAACATCCCAAAATCCCTTTTTTCCCCTACCCTCTGACCCATTCTAGAACTGGGTTGAACTTGAACTTTCTCCCCAAAATAATATCCACACAATGTGCTTATGTTGGGGAAGCTACTGAGCTAAGAGCCAAACTCAACAGAATCTAAAACACTTTTAGGCGTACATGTAGAAATATGAAAAAGCTTATTATGATAATGTTTAACCAATACTAACTTTATACTATTCAAACTGGAACTTGAGTCTCTAAATCCAGATAATTTTACTGGAGAAGGTACGAAATAAACACACTTTAACAGGCTAAGGTGGCAGCGACTTGACAACAGTGTGGTGCACCATACATCAGATAAAAGTTGTTTCAACTGTTTCTATTGTGGTAAGTTTAAATTGTTGTGAGTTTAACCACAGTAAAGAAAGAAAACAGAGAATAAATCAACAATACTGCCATTAAGATCTAAATGTATACAATGCTGTGCTATGTACGAGGTGTGTACTGATGAACTTATACTGACATTAACTTATTAGCACCAGACTTGCCTAGGTCTAGGATAAACAAGATTGTGTCAAGACAGTCAGTACAGGCAGAGTGAGTAATACTCATCTTTACCGTGTCCATTAACGAGCAGCAGTTCCTTTTTTAGTAATGTTTTGTGAGATGTGAGATGCAGCTGCTGTCTGATGCCGTTGTATGCCGCTCTTGCACGAGCAACTTTAGCAGTATAGTCCGGGTACACTGAGATGGTCATGTCCTTCATCATAACTCGCCTCCGTTCCCTGGCGCGACGCAAAATGTCGGAGCAGTCCTGAAAGTAATGGAGACGGGCCACTACAGCCCGCGCAGGAGCTCCTTGCCTCGGTGGTGGCTGTAAGGTCCGGTGCGCTCTGTCCAGTAGTGGAGCCTTATCGAGCTGGAAAGCTTCTTTCAGCAGTGCGGAGACGACAGTTGTGCTGCAGCTACCTTGGTCTTCAGGTATGCCCAGTATACGGACATTTGCCTGGACCTTCCTTCCAAGTCCTCACATTTGCCTTCCAAAGCAGCCACCTGGGTTGAAAGTTGTTGCACAGTGTTCTGTAGTTCAGTAACGTCGTCCGAACACCTAGAAAGTCCCCTCTCCATCTCCCTCATCGTATTTTCCATCCCCACCACCTGGTTTTGTATGGCTGTCTTGAAGCTAAGGAGCTCTGTTTTGGCGGCTTGTATTTCCAGCTTGATGGCAGACATTTCACTCTCAAGCACAGTCCGAATTTCGTCCTTAAAAACAGCCACAAAATCTGCCCGTAGCGATGTCAGCAGTTCCTCCTTGAAGGCAGTAATTTCAGTTGAGCTCGCCAAGGCTTGGGCCGTTGTTGTCGGCTCACCTGAGTCACACGAGGTCTCGGGAGGTGACGCCACAGCAGCTTCAGCAGGCCCGACCGGCGAAGTGTTAATATCATGGCTTTTGGTGGTTTTCTTGCCCATGATATATTTCTCCATTTAGTTAAGGAAAGAAGAAAGTTGAGGATTCTGGATGTTTTGTATGTTTTACGCCAAAATATATCTTAAATAACGAGATGTTCTGAAGAGCTTAGCAACACACTACCTACTCCATTGTTGGCTCACGAGCGCCCCCCAAGTCAAGTTTAACTGTACAGATAAAAATAACTGCCAAAGCATGTATAAATGCGGGAACACACACACTCCTGCCATCATAATGACAGGTCTTACAACGTACCAGCCAGTCCTACATCCACACTGATGCTCATCTCTGGGGTAGACAGTAATTTCATTAATGTTGTTGAGAAGACTGGTAATGTTTGTGCGATCTGGCCAAATGGTCCAGAAGAAATGTGTTTTGGTTGAAGTTGATCATTTTTATGTTGCCGAATGTACATGAACGTGAGTAGATTGTGATGATTTATGTGCATTGTGCATTTTCATGTTTTTAAATTGTAAAGCACTTTGGCACAATGTATGGTACTTTAAGGATGAGTTATACTTCCAAACCTTGTGTGTGGCAACCTTGAACCTATAAACAGTATGTACGTAAAAATATAGTAGTATTTAAGTGTAAATGTAGTAAAGTAGAAGCAGTACACTACAGGTTCACTCACAGTGTATGTTTTATGGCAACTACCTCCACGCAGCCAATGTGCAAGCAGGTACAACATTTTTATATACTTGTACTAAGTTTTAACTACTATTGGATGTAGGCTAATATACTTAAACTAGTATATTTTATAAAGTATAACTGATATAAAGTATATCAAGTATATTATACTTAGAATATACTTAAACTTTGTCTGTGTACTCGTCAGTATAAACTAAGTATACTTTTGTTAAGTATATTCCTGATAGAACATTTAAAGTAATCTGAAAAGTATACTTACCTAAGTATTAGTTCACATAAAGTATAGTTAGTTAATAAAAGGTATACTTATAAGTATACTTGAGTATACTACTTTTTGGTAAGGATGAGTGTGGCAGTCTAGAAACAGTGTGCCATGTTGTGCCGTCATGTAACAAATATAAGAGAGAACGACAACAGCCATACGAAGAGCTTTCTGATTTGGGACTGTCTGTACTCTCTTGAATCCATTTTTGGAGCTCAGCAGAACACTGAGAGCGGTTTTAAAGTTCCTCTTTTCGTCTGGGCTTCATGAGAAAACATTAAATATTGAATTAATTCTGCCTGTGGGGGGCAGCATTACGCTTTCTTGCATACAGCCTGCTGGAACCCTATTAGAAAAAGAAGAAGAAGAAGAAGCACGCGTCCGGAAACGGAAGTGTCGAGCGAGAGCTGGCCGGGGAGGAGGAAGTGTCGAAGAGGCGGAAGTCGGAACGTTGGTTGGCGGTATTGTGAGTTTAAGCAGTGCTATTAAGCGGATTAAAAGGAACTAACTGGCTATATTTTGGATTCTGGGTTCTGGATTTTGGATTTTGGATTGTGTAGCGGGGAACTAGTGGACTGAGTGGGGAGTTGTGTGTAGGATATCGGCCGACGGCCAATTGGCTCGGTACGACGATATTCTGGCCCAACTTCTGACCAATCTCCAGGTCCCCAAATACAAGGGAGCCGCATTCCCATACCGGGGAAAAAATGTCCAGTCAGGACGTGAACTATGAGGGTGGGAGTGGGGAAATGTGGAAGACTGTGAGCAGGAACAGATGCAAAAGAGATCGCACAGCTAGGGGGGATGCCTCACAGGATAATGATTTAGATAATGTGCAGGCCAAAGTAAGGAGGACTGAGATTGACAAGGAGGTGCAGTACAAAGTCCTGATAAAAGTTAAGAGTGGCACTGGGTTCTTCTCTGTCAGTCCCTCGAAATTGACAAAAGAGCTAAAGGATAATATTGGTGATGCAATGCATGCTACTGTCCTGAATAATGGAATGCTTTCTATTATATGCAAGACAGAGGCTCAGCAAGGAAGGGCACTTAAAATAAAAAGCATCCTGGACAAAAGGGTTGAAGTGTTCAAGCCGCACTCTGTCGATGAAACTAAAGGGGTGATATACAATATATCAAATGATGTGTCAGAGGAAGAGCTGCTGAGGAGTTTGAAAGGAGGGAATATAACTGGTGTGAGGCGCATGGGTAAAAATGATAGAGGATTTACTCCCATACTACTAACATTTAAAGATGAAGAGCTCCCCAAAAGGGTGATGCTGGGATACATGAGCTACTCAGTAAAGACCTATGAAAGGCCCCCAACGAGATGTTTTAAATGTCAAAGATTTGAGCATGTTGCTGCTGTTATGTTATGATAGAGGAATTTATGGATAAAAATAATCTGGTAGTTTTGAATGATGGTCAGCCAACATGGTTTAGGGAAGGGCAATCCATTTCATCTGCAATTGACATAACAATGGTATCAGCAGAATTAGCAGCAATAAGTGGATGGGAAGTAATGGACCTGTAGGGGAGTGATCATATACCTATAATGAGCAAATTAGGAAGGTGTCTCATTGAAGAACCAGACAACCTAACAGTGGGATTTAATTTCATAAAAGCAAATTGGATTAAGTATGAGGAAAACTTAAATGATGAAATAGGCTTGATAGATAGTGAACATGGTATAGAGGAATGGAACAGATCATTCACTAAATATGTATAGTCAGCAGCAGCAGAGATGATCCCTCGTAAAAAGGTCCCTAAAAGAGGTTCCATGGTCCCATGGTGGAATGATGAATGCAGCAAAGCTATTCATGCCAGGAATAAAGCATACAAGAGACTAAAAAGATATCCAATAGAAAGTTATGTAAATTAATATAAGAAGTTAAGGGCCAGGGCAAGAAGGATCATAAAAGAGGCAAAGACAAGAAGCTGGAGAGATTTTTGTTGCAAACTGGGGCCTGAGACCTCTACAAAGAAAATGTGGAGCTTAGTTCATAGAATGTCTGGAGTATGCAAGCAGAGCGATATACCTGTCCTTTGTCATAAAGGAGAGGAGTCTATAAATAATAAAGAGAAAGCCGATATGTTAGTTAAACAGTTTCAAAAAGTTCATAGCTCAGACAATGTAAGCGAGGGAAATAAAATAATAAGATAAGAAGTAATAACAAGGCAAATGAGTAAGCTGCAGGAAAATAATGACAACTCAGATGCTATTAACAACTATTTTGCATTACATGAGCTGAAATGAGCAATAAATCAAGGCAAGGACACAAATGCAGGTAGAGATGGACTAGAGAACCAACTTTTCAAACATGCAGGAGTTTGTGTGTTAGAGGAGCTGCTAGCATTAATCAACAGTGTGTGGGAATCTGGCAAATTACCCAAAGAATGGAAACATGCAGTTATTATTCCTATTTTGAAGCCGGGGAAAAAGCCGAGTGACCCTAGTTCTTATCGACCAATAGCCCTGACATCAGTGGCATGCAAAATCATGAAGCGCATGATAACAAACAGATTAGTGTACATGCTGGAGAAAAGAGGATACTTTGTGCCGTACCAGAATGGGTTTAGGCAGGGTCGCTCAACAATGGACACAATCACAAAATTAGATGTTGATATAAAAAGAGCTATCGCAAACAAAGAAGCAGTTGTTGCAGTATTTATTGACATTGAAAAAGCCTACGATATGTTATGGAGAGAAGGACTGTTAATCGCCTTACATGATGCAGGAGAAAGAGGGAGACTATTTAACTATTAGGGATTTTTTAGGCAACAGGACAATACAGGTTAAAGTCGGTAGCGAGTTGTCTCAAGAGATAGAAGTGGAGAATGGCACCCCCCAAGGAAGTGTGATCAGCCCTGTACTCTTCAACATTTTAATCAATGGCATTTTTAGTACAGTGAGCAAGGACCATGGTTTGTCATTATTTGCCGATGATGGCGCTATTTGGAAGAGAGGAAGGAACATCGCTCACATTTTCAATAAAATGCAGGAAAGCCTTGATAAAGTGGCTGATTGGACAAAAAATTGGGGATTTAAAATCTCTATAGACAAAACAAAGGTCATGGTGTTTGGGAATAAAAAGATGTTGCCAGACAAAGGGCTGATGATTAGCGGCCATACTCTAGAAAGAGTTAAGAATTTTAAGTATCCTGGAGTGTGGATGGATGAAAGAATGACATGGAAAACACATATAGAGAAAACAGTGGTGAAATGTGAAAAAGTAATAAATGTTTTAAGATGTCTGGCTGGAACTGATTGGGGGGCTGACAGAGAAACCTTGCTGATGATCTATAGAGCAATGATAAGGTCAAGCATAGACTATGGGTGTATGGTGTACGGGTCAGCAGCACACACAACCCTGAAAGCTCTAGATATTGTACAAGCTAAAGCCTTAAGAATATGTAGCGGAGCACTTCGAACCACCCCAGTGTCAGCACTATTGGTTGAAATGGGAGAAATGCCATTGGAAATAAGAAGGGTTAAGCTTGGGCTGAAATTTTTGATGAAGGCAACAGGGCAAGATAAATCCTTTCCAACTAAAGCACTGTTAGACCAGCACTGGGAATTTGGGGGGAAGGGAGGAAAGATCAAGGTCAATTTTGGAGTCAAGCTAAAAGACAATGCAGGGAAACTAGGTATACTGGAGAAGAGAGTGTGTTCCCCAGTTGCCCTGGGCAACCATTCCACCATGGCTTTTCATCCTGAGGTAGATGTGAGCTTTTTAATTAGTAATTAAAGGAAAAAGGATGGAGAAATTGTTAACAAAATTTACAAGCACATGCAGGAAAAATGGAGGTCACATTTGCAGATATACACCGATGGGTCACAGGAACCAGAAAGTGGGAGGGTGGCAATCGGCATTGTAATCCCCCAGTTAGATATTAGAGAAGGCTATAGGATATCAGATCACACGTCAGTATACACAGCAGAGATGATGGCAGTTTTGAAGGCTCTCCAGTGGGTGGAGAACAACAAACCAAGTTATGCAGTCATATGCAGTGATTCAGCAGCGACTATACAGACAATAATAGAAGCACGCTCCAAATCCAGACCTGACCTTATAATGGAAATGCAACAAATTATGTATAGAATTAACAAAATAGGGTGTGAAGTAGGATTCATCTGGATACCAGCACACGTGGGTATTCAGGGGAATGAGGAAGCGGACATTGTGGCTAAAAATGCAGTAAAGCAGGGAAAAGTAAAACTGTAAGTGGTTTTTGGTCCGCCTGAATACTTCACTGTTATAAATCAGTCAGCAGAGGAAATGTGGCTTATGGGACTTATGGGATACGGAAAGCAGAGGCAGGGTATATTACAATGTACAAAAAAGAGTAGGGAAAAGAAAGAACTGCTTTGGGTGCAGCAGGAGGGATGCAGTAGTCATCAACAGAATAAGACTAGGACACTGTGGGCTTAGAAGTGGTCTGGCTCTGATTGGGAAACACCCGGATGGACAATGTGAATGTGGACAAGCAGAGACTGTAACGCATGTAATTTTACACTGCAGGAGATACTCATCTCAAAGGAGGAAACTTTTCAGGAATCTGGGAACAGCGGGAGAGACTGTCTGAATCGGGAGGACTGGAACTGTATGAAGATGCTACTGCAGTATCTACACTCCATTGGAATATACAACAGAATATGATTAAGCGATAACAGAACTCTCTTGGAACCAGTAGAGGGCAGCAATACGCCTTGGATGCGTCTAGACTGCCAAAACCATAGACATACTCTAATGGTTAAAAACAAAGTTTTGCAGGCGAAAGAAGATCGATGCTCAGCTAATGGTACAAAAAAGAACGGGCTGATCCCAAATCGGATGAGAGACATTTCTCTGGGAGAAATGAGGGAGTCCCAAGGAGCGGAGAGAGCTGCGGCGGGTAGGCAAGACCATGCAGTGAATGGGCCAGAGTGGGGGAATTCAGAGGAGTGGGATAGTGAGGACAGTATGGATGTGAGTCAGGAAAAAGAAAGAGCTAGATGAGGGAATAATTCAAGTGAGGAAGGTACACCCAAATATCGAAGAGTGGTGACTAATGCTGAAAGAGGCAGAGGAGAAGTGAGGACTGAGGAGAATGAACTGAAGGTAATACTTCGATTTACTGAGAGTGGTCTGCAGAATATGAGCCCAATTAAATTAACAACAATATTGAGGAACCAGATTGGCGAAATTAAGATGGCCAAAGTTTTGAGAGATGGGAACTTGATGATCGTTTGTGGTAACATGGAACAGAGAGATCGAGCGTGCAGAATGAAGGAGGTAGGAAGACACAAAGTGACAAGTGTGAGTTGTGTGGAGAAAGGGAACAAATGGGTGAAGGGGGTGATCTGGGGAGTTCCAGTGGAGGTGTCAATGGATGAAATAAAAGCAAATCTTAGAGGAGGAATGCTGAGGGAAGCTCAAAGGCTTCAGACCTTTAGAGAAGGGAGGAAAAGGGACAGTGAAAGCATTATGCTGGAATTTGAGGAAGAAGTTCTTCCTAGGAAAGTGGTGCTAGGCTTCCTAACCTACCCAGTAAGAGAGTATGTCCCAAAACCCCTTAGGTGCATTTTATATTGAAAGCAAAGGTCTAGTCTCTCCTTGCCAGAGTGGATTCAGGAAAGGGTTAGGGTTAGTATGGAAAGAAGGATTAATAATCAAGTTAAGAAACATAGGAATTGAAGGAAGAACTTTTAATTGGATTAAAGACTTCTTACTTAATAGATACATCCAAGTACTTGTACTTTGTGCGTACTTGGAGAGTGAAGTGAACTGGTGACAAATTCCTTGTATGTCTAACATACGTGGCCAATAAAGCTGATTCTGATTCTGAAGTTAAAGTTGGATCAAGGCTCTCTACTAAGTATCAGGTGGATAATGGAGTGCCCCAGGGTAGTGTAATTAGCCCAATATCATTCTCTATTATGATTAAAGATGTTTTTCATGATGTAAGTTATGATATAGGGAGATCATTATTTGCTGATGATGGGGCATTATGGAAAAGGGTGAAAATTTTTAAAATTATCCAAGGAAGGATTCAAGAAGTAGTTGGAAAGCTGGAGAAATGGTCATATGCATGGGGCTTTAAGTTTTCTGTGGAAAAAACAAATATTTTGATTTTCACCAGAAAGAAATTAAAAGAAACTGTTGATGTAAAGTTGTACGGTAAGAAGCTAGAGCAGGTGAATACCTTTTGATTTCTTGGTATTTTATTTGATTCAAAGCTAACCTGGAATGAACATATTAATAAAGTAGAAAAAAGGTGTAAAATGGTATTAAATGTTATGAGGTGTCTGGCAGGATCTAAATGGGGAGCGAGCTGATGTGCTTTGAAAAACATTTATATTTCCCTAATAAGATCAGTGATTGATTATGGATGTATTGTGTATGGTTCAGCATCTAAAACATTATTAAAAAAGTTAGAGGTGATTCAAAACCAGGCACTGAGATTATGCTGTGGGGCAATTAAGACTTCTCCAGTAACTGCAGTTCAAGTGGAAATGGGGGAACCAACACTGAATTTAAGATTCAAACAGATTATGTTTAATTACTATTCTCATTTACAAGGTCACAGGAAAGATCACCCCACTGTAGTAGCACTTAGACCATGCTGGGAAAGTGGAAGAGCAAAGAAAGAGTGCTATGCTTGGACTGTGAGCAATCTGGCAGTGGAAATGGGATTTTACTGGAAAAAATGTTGTCCCACTGTTCCTTTCCCAGTGACACCCACATGGCTTTTACCTTCTGTCATTATAGACTTGGTTTTGCATGAGGAGATGAAAAGAAGGAAAGGAAAAGGAAATTGGACAGAGATAGTGGAAAAAAGATTACAAACCTCACATGAATCATTTATTGCAGTATATAGATGGATCAAAGGAACCAAAAAATGGAAGTACCAGATTTGCTTTTGTAATAAAAGTACTAAAAATAAATGTCAAGAAACGAACATCTGATCATTTATCAGTGTACACAGTTAAGATGCTAGCTATTGCAATGGCGCTACAGTGGGGAGAGCATAATGGATTTAAAAAGACCATTGTATGTTCAGACTCATTATCAGCTCTTGAATCATTTCAGTCCATGTCATCTCACAGCAGACCAGATATTCTTTATGAAATTCTTGAATCATTATACAAACTACACCATCATGGGACAGCAGTCTGATTCATGTGGGTACCAGCACATAGAGGTATTGAGGGGAATGAAATTGCAGATTTTCTTGCAAAACAAGCACGGAAACACAATAGAATAATGGAAATCGCAATTAGTAAATCAGAAGCAAAGGCATTAATAAAGAACAAAACTCATGAACGAATGGCAAAAGTGCTGGGACGTAGGTAATAAAGGTCGACATCTTTATGAAATTAAACAAAAAGTGGGTAGATTGGAAATCATAGGGAAATCAACCAGGGAACAAACAGCTATGTCAAGAATGAGACTAGGTCACACCGGATTAAACAAAACCATGCATTTGATTGGAAAACATCCAACAGGGAAATGTGACTGTGGAGTCGAGGATGAAACAGTGGAACATGCTGTATGTAGGTGTCAAAAGTATAATAATCAAAGACAAATTCTTTTGAGGAAACTACAGAAAAGTGGAGTGAGAGTATTGAACATTAAGAATTTATATAGTCTTGGAAAAGGAGAATATAGAGCAGTTTTTGATTTTTTTTTTTTAAAAAACAAACAGAATTAATAATAAGAATTTAGGTTAAGCATTTATTTCCTAATGGGAATAGGGACCTCTGGTTCACACTCCTGCATGGTAGGTGGCGGTAATGCACCTCTAACGTTGGATGCCACCCGCCGTAAATCCAAGAAGAAGAAGAAGAAGCGGCACGCGTCCGGTCTGCCGGAAACCAACAGAAGAAGAAGGAGGTCGTTACGTCATTTCCTTCTTCCGTTGTCCGAGTAGAACATGGCGGGCTTTGAGGAACTGATACAGCTGAACCAGCGGCGGCTGCTCGCTGCGGTCACCAGAGACCTGTCCGGACAGAGAGAGACCTCCGAGTATGAAGAGGAGCTGCAGCGACAGAGGAGACTGCTGGCTGTGATCCAGACCGCTGAGATAAAGCTCCAGAGAGCAGGTGAGTCTGCTTCAGCCTCCATCTCCCCGAGTGGAGACGAGACAAGATGGCGGGCTGAGCAGGAGCAGCAGCTACAGGCTGTGATCAGAGTGTCTCAGATGGTGGTTTAGGAAGGCTGAAAACACTCCGAGTGCTCCAGATGGAAAACCAAAGTGTGGTGAAGCCTGCCAGGCTGATATTTACAGATAAAACTGTGGGTTTAATTTCGACGAACATCTGGTTTAACTTAAAGAAGAAGTTAAAGAGAACAGAGTCATGGCTGCTGGCCCAGCTGAAGCAGTGCAGTTGAATGCAGAGTAAGGTCTCACAGCTTACAGCATGTGTTACAGGAGTCAGTGTGACATGAAGAATGGGACTTCATCTGTTCAGCTTTCAAAGTAATAAGCCCACAACAAACTTCACTTTAAGTTCTGTGGTTAGTTTCTATTTTTACCTCCGCCAAGGGGGTTATGTTTTTGGGAGGGTTTGTTTGTCTGTCTGTCTGTTAGTTAGTTAGCAACATTATTCAAAAAGTTATGGACGGATATTGATGAAATTTTCAGGGAATGTCCAGATTGGGATAAGGAACAAATGATTAGATTTTGGAAGCGATCCGGATCTCCGTCTGGATCCAGGAATTTTTTAAAGGATTATTTAACATTGGGAGATAGGGCCCTTTTCGACATTTCTGCATATAACTCCACAAATAATGGTCAGGGCACTTGGGAAAAAAAAACAGGACAAGTATCTAACATGCTCTACAGTATATCAAAGACTGATCTGGCAATCCGGATAAAGGAATAATTCTGGATACTATGATCCAGAATATGAAAAAATAGGGGACATTTGGAATTTTCCTCATAGGAAGAGAACAAATGAAGCTATAAACACGCAACAAACACCATTAAATAGCCAAGGCATCGTGGAATTTGGAAAGTGCCAACGGATTTGCTGTATCTTCAAAAGCTGTGGAACTAGATCCAGAAGAAAACCGTCATTACGGAAAATTTGATTTTCGTGGACAACTGCTGAACTAATGTTGATATCATTATGACTTCAGTTGCTATTGGTGTGTTTTCATGGTCAAGAAATCCAAAAATGTAGTCAAAATAAATGTGGGACTAATATTTATGGTGAAAATGACAAATAGGGGGAACTGTGGCGCTTGGCTGAGGTCTGCACTCTCCGAGTGCTTTCTAGTTGTATCTAATACACAGTTTCATTTGCTTCTTTAAATGAGAGCGTTTAAAGACTTGGTCAAGAGAAAGGCTCTGTTGTTGTTTTGCCGAAGGGCAGACAGTAAAGTGTTTTTTATAATACGAAACTTATTCTTCAGACAAGGATGTAAACTTTGTGATTAACCAGTGAGGTGACGAACTGATGTTTAGTCTCTGATCTAATAGATCTGCTGCTTTTGCATTTTGTTTCAGGGTCAGGAACAAATAAGAGTTTGCATTATGGGAAACTCAAATACTTTTTAATTGATTGATCTAAAAGCTTGCACCAGGTTTGCAAAAAAAAAATATGTTTTGTATTTCTGTTGGTTTCATGGAATTTAAAAAGTTTCTTTCCTTTTTTTACAAAAGGAAAGATGGACTGCCCCTGAAAACATGAAGTGGGCTTACCACAAAAAAAGAAGAAATATTAAATATTTATTTCCAACTGGAGTGTATGAAAGCGTACTAATAAAAACAGTTACTTACTTTTAATTTATTACTTGAAAAAACATTTTTCAAGCATTATTTTAAAATACAATTATATGCATTTTTTGCAATGTAGAGCAGGACAAATACTGAAAATCACTTTGCGTTTTCTAAATAACGCCTGACAAATGATGTTTAAACTGTTAGACATATTTTAGTACATTGCAACAGAGGATTACATCTTTTCCCCACGAATTTTCCTGTAAATTATAATATTTTATAAAAACAATTACTGGCTACACCAACTTATCCGAACCAGTTTCACCACCTGACCATGTTGCTTTTACAGAAGAAACTGGCACCAAAAAGCATGACAGTCAGCAGGGTCAGCTGAACTTATATTTTTATTATTTTCAAAGAATCAAAAACACCACCAACAAGAATTTGCTGTTTTCTATTAACTAATTCAGTACTTCGTTTAGGAAATAAACATAGCAACAAAAGTTATGTGAACTTCTGTTCTTTTATGAATTCATTTAAAACAAACATACAATAATCACGTGAACTCAAGTTCTCTTATGAATTAATTTAAAACAAACATACAAAAGTCATGTGAACTTGTGTTCTTTAATGAATTAAAACAGACTTACAGAAATCATGTAAACTCATGTCTTATTTAAAACGGACTGCAAAAATCATTTGAACTAGGGCTGAACAACATATCGTATTGATATCGAGATATGAACATTCAAGATATTAATATCGAAAAGCAACAATATAAACAATATAGATTTCCCCCGCGCTAAAACTGCATTTTCCGCGTTCTTTTGTATTATGATGTTTTTATATTTCTAAAAAATGCTTGGATTTCACCGAACCTGTAGTCATATCATATTGTATCGATATCAAGATATCTGGCATGAATATCGAGATATGAAATTTTGTCCATGTCGGCCAGCCCTAATTTGAACATGTGTTTTTTATTTCAAACAAATAAACAAGCATGCAATAATGATGTGAACTTAAGTTATTTTATGAATTAAAACAAGCTACAAAAATCATGCGAACTCATGTTTTTTTAATTGATTTAAAACTAAGAAACTAAAAAAAATCATGCAAACTAGGGCTGAAACAATTCCTCGGATAATCCGGGTAATTCGATTACAAAAATTCTTCGGGGTAAATTCTGTGCCTCGAGGATTCGTTTAAATCTGGACCACTATACAGCCCGCGGTGTTTGACACGGACGGTCATTTCTGTGGCGCAACGCAGGAAGAGAAAAGAGAGGGGCAGAAAGAAGAGGGTCTGTGGAAGAAACGGCAGGAAGTATCCCAAGTGTTGAAATGAAAAGAAAACACAGTGCAGTGTGTCTGTTGTCAAACGGAGTTAGCTTAGCATGATATCACGTCGTCAATGCTGCAGCACCTCAGCAGTAAATATCCGGTCTGTGCGTCAAGTCCGCGGACCTGACACAACAACATTACACTCATGATACATCAGCAGAAGCAGTTAATGTGATCAGTAACTGAGGATGGGTCTAGTAAATAACAGACTTTGATTATGGCTCTGTGTAAGGGCAGGCTCAGAACGTATATCAATGTGGAGGCGACTCGCCTTAAATAATGTGTGTTTTGTTCACATACTTTTCACATCCAATAACTTTCCTTTAATTTGATTGCAGTGAATAGAACAGGACACACTGACAGTGAGTAAAGGATCATGTAGGGCATATTTTCATAAATTAAATAAATGTACATTAGCTAGTTAAATTATCTCAGTATCTAAGTATGATTTTTGGCCTAGCAATAAAATAAAATAAATAAGGTCCTTAATATAGTAATTACCATTGTTAGAGCAGTAAACGCAATAATATAGCAAAAAACTAAGCATGAATAAAAACAAATAAAATGAAAATAACCAAGCTAAAAAAAGGACTAAAAAAGCAAAACATGACCCAGAACAAAAATAAAACTCCAAGAGCAATGTAAACAAAACAAATTTAAAAGTTCAATTTTTTTTCCCCATTGCACAGAAGTAAATATCAATATCATTTGATTTGTTGTAACTAGTTTAGTGCTCACTACAGACAGTTATCATAATAACTAAAAGGGCCCTTTTTCCATTTAGGTTTTTACTGTATGTATGAGTTGTACGTGTTTGAGATATCAGCAGTACAGATGTCGGCCATCTCTCTGGTATAATTGGACTAAATGGCAAAAGTCCTGTGATGCTCAAGGCACCAAAAATACATTTGAAAAAGATAAAACCAGTGTTTCATTCTAAAAATCAGGACCTGGTTGCTCAAAATAATCTGCAGACCTTGTTGTGAGCAGTTTCAAGAAGGAACTACTTTTTTCCAATAGAAAAATTGCCTATGGCATCCTTCAATACTGGCTCCATGTGAGCCCATACGGCACCGCGGGGGGAAAGCATAGACAGTAGGGGGTGTAAATCACCAGTTTCATTACGATACGATATCGATTCTTTGGACAACGATACGATATTTGCCGATATCACAAAGTCTGCCACGATTCGATTTCGATTCGATACGATTCAGGGACCTTCGATCGATTTAAGACGATATTGTGTACTCATTGAACACAATCAGCTACATTTCACCTAAAGCAAGAAAGAAATACAAAGCAATTTCTAAGTTTTGGCAGTTTTATTACTGAAATGTGAAAAGATGTGCTGACCTTTGGGTATGATGGGTTTTAGAAGATTATAACCATCTGTATGATCTAATCATGTTTAAAATTAAAATTGGGTTAATTAGTAGCCAGGTGTTTTTAGATTTTGCTTCACTGTTTAATGGTAGGTGTGGAGGAATAATAAGAATAAGCTCTCACTGTTTTCCTTTCATACAATAAGTAATTTTTATAATCAGTGGGCTACAAAATCAAATGATGAGATAACTTACTGTACACGTGTGATTACTCCTGTCGTGTGTGTGCAGCATGCATCCTCTGCTGTCAGATCGACCGTATCTTACCCAGATACAGCAGTGCTATTTTCTGATTGGCTGACATGTCAACCTCCCATTTAGCTCTGTGATGCTAAGAGCGTGTTGCTATGCGTTAGCATATAGAAGTGTTACTCGGTGGGCGCTACACAGTACATTTTAATGCAGGAGAAATACCGGGTGTGGTATGTGAGAGAGCGAAAAGGTGCGCGTCTCATACGCTGAATGCGTCAGACTTGAGAGCCCTGTAAAGTTGAAACTTAAGAACGAGGCGCTATTGGGCGGAAGCGGTGAAACGAATATCCGGTCAGAATTTTAAAATAAAGGCGTTGAAGATGACGATGTTGATCGATGTTTTGAGTTTCCATCGATTTGATTGGATCATTGCTTAACCAATCGATGTATCGATCCAGATCGATGGATCATTACACCCCTAATAGACAGTGGCATAAGGAAAGGGATGACGAGGCCATATACACCACACTTGTGTGGACTGTTAAGCAAAGCCAGCAGATCATCACACTTTCCACGTTATGTGACTTTTGCAAAGTTGGCCAAGAGTTTGCCTTCTTCAGATGCGACTACCCTAGACCACCGCTGCCTTGTTAGAACAGTAACTTCCAGAAGTCCTTCAAACTCAATCTCATTGTAGCAACACTTTGCACAAGTGCAGTACATGCATGTCTTGTTGGTTGTGTCACATGTAATTGTTGCTAGCATCTCTGAGAGTCTGTTGGTAAGGGGAATGCCTTTGTGGTACAGTTTGTCAACAAGTAGCTTGATGTTTTCATTGTCAATACATGCACACGTGTTTCTGTCAGAGTCTTGCAGGTTTAACAAAAAAAGGCCAGTACCTGACAGATTGTCTGTCAGACAGTCTGAAATGTCTCATAGCTGTTGAATTGTACTGTGCATGGAGGTCCTTAAGTGAGTGCAGCAGTACCCTCCTTTGCTGCTTCATTTTATTTATTGTTAATGTGCCCTTTTTTGCCTGATGATAAGCAGCTATTCTCATCCCTACAGAGAAAGCTGGCCACTTCCTCTCTTCTCTTTTGTGAGCTTTTCTTTTTCTTTGTCATTTTATTCTTTAGACTGAACATCTTTTTTTCTGATGCCAGTCCAGTTTCCTCTGAATCTGTTGTATGTGTTTTGCAGCCTTGAGTTTCCTTTTAACTTTGCAAAGTTAAGACCTCAGCTTTTTTCTCTCCTTCAGCACTGAGCTGTAGTGTTTGTCCTTTCTTTCCTTCCCTTTCTTTGCAGGAGTTGAGGATGCTTGCAGCAGTTGAAAACATTAGCAAGCGCTAGGGCTGTAAGTCACCAGTTTCATGACAATGTGATACGGTATCGATTCTTTGGACAACGATACGATATTTGGGCGAATGACGTGACGCACATTTTTTTATGTTCCCATGGTTTAGTTAAATTTAAAAAGGTTAAAATTTGAAAATAAACTCACAAATTACTTGAATATATTCTCTTTTTGAAGACCTAGTCTAAAATTTCTGGATCTAATCAATATTGAAAGAATATTCAAGGGATAATCGCAAAAATGTCTATGTGGTGTAACCATAAAAACTTGTTACCAAATATTTCAACTTGTTCAAAAAATGTGAAATTCTCAATAAAACACATTATCAACTAGTTTGGCATAATCATACACTTGTCTTGTTTAACAATGAATAAAATAAATAGAACACCATTGTTCTAAATGTTATAACTAAATTGAGGAATTTTGTCTGTCAAGTCAGCTTTCTAAATTCTCAGCACAGTGTAACCAACATTCAAGGAGCCATTTTGTTCATTTGTGTAAGAAGATCATGTGACAGAAAATGATATCAGAAAGAAGGACCCCTGACTCATCTAACTGCTGCATGCCATGGTTAGTAGCTCTCTTTGAAATCTTGATAAATAAGACATTTTTAGGGGATGGTCAGGTGTGCTTAGGGTCACATGTCATAAAGTATGACCGTAGAAAACTATTTTTAATTCATAATAACTGCAGAAATAAGTATTTAGTTTAAAAAATGTGTTTGAAATCTTCACATCAAGGCTATGTGCTTACATAGGTGTCCATCTTAAATGCCTGTTAAATCTGAATTGTTATTGAAATGTCCGATAGTGTAACAAGTTACTCCATCTGATGTTGGCAAATATCAGATGTTTTTGATGCTGATTAAAGATGTAATGTGAACTAACTTACTTTGTGGAACTATTTTTAAGTGTTTAGTGTCATATTGTGTAGAAAAAGGACGATTTATCCAGAACTTTAGTATCAGATCTCTGGAAGATTAGGATAAAATAATAATTTAGAATGAATTTATAGTTTTTGAAATGTTTAGCTTTAATACATATGAAATACATAATTAATACAGGGTTTGACATAACTCATGTCGACATAACCCTCATTTATAACTTCTTCTCTTCATAATAGAAAACATGGGTTTGCATATTTTTTTAAAGGTTTCTTTGTTTTAAATTCATAAAAGAACATGAGTTCACATGATTTTTAGAAGTTTGTAAGAACAACACAAGAAGTTCTCATGATTAATATGTTTTAAATTAACTAATAAAGGAACATGAGTTCACATGATTATTGAAGTTTGTTTTTTAAATGATTTCATAAAATAACAGACGTTCACATGTTTTTTTGTTGCCTTGTTTTTTTCCTAAACAAATTCTTGAATTAATTAATAGAAAACAGCAAATTCTTGTAGTTGGTGTTTTTTATTCTTCTAAAATAATAAAAGCACAAGTTCAACTGACCCTTCTGACTGTCATGCTTGATTTTTGGTGCCAGTTTTTTTCTGTAAAAGCAGTATCTTCAGGTGCTGTCATCGTTTTGTGTCAGTTACTGTAACCAGTATTTTTCATAAAAATATTTTCAGTTTCAGATAAATTCATGAAGAATAAGATGTAATCCTCTGTTGCAAAGTAATAACATATTTTTAACAGTTTATACATAATTTGTCACAAGTTATTTAGAAAACACCAAAGGGTTTTCAGTATTTGTCCTGCTCTATACTACAAAAAAGCATATAATTGTATTTTAAGATAATTTTAATAAAATGTATTTTCAAGTGATATATTAAAATTAAGTAACTGTTTTTATTAGTACGCTTGCATACAGTCTAAGTGGAAATTAATATTTAATATTTCTTCTTTTGTTGCGGTTACAACACTTAGCATTTATTTGTTTGAAGTTTTGCTCGACCAGCATACATTTCTTCCTCTGTTACAGGTGGGTCAAAGCACTGTTTTACTCTTCTGTAAGTGAAGGGACATTTATTACATTAAAAATATCTTCCATTTTAGAATGGTATCGAGCTACTTGAAGGGATGGGACATGGGCCTGGCACAGGCCTGGATGAAGACTATCATGGGACCAGAGCAATACAGGAACCAGGTTGACCCAGCAAAGTGCCAAACTGGCAAATACTCTCAGACCTGACCTTACCTCAGCCTGAGGAACATGCTTCTTAAGCAGAGTACAGTATCTATCACCAATGCCAGTGTTCCAGTTGATTCCATTGTTCCATAACAGATAGCTTATGGCAAGTTTTGCCTACACGCAGCTTGAGCCAACAGAATCACTTGGACACAATAAAGTAGGACTGTTGTGATTTTAGAGGCTAATCCAGCAGGAAAACAACAATAATTTTTCCTGTTGCATTTGGAACAACAGGAGGAGGTCAGAATGCAGCTCCTTCCAGTCAGCCATGTTTTCCAGATGGTCGAACACTTAAACATCTTGAGTTTGGTTCTGAGGAGTGTTTAGATCCACTCATGTTTATGTATTTCAATCTCTTTCTGCAGACACCCAGCAGCTGTCAGTGATGAAAGAAGAACAGCCTGTCCATGTGAAGAGTGAGGATGAAGATGAAAAGAAACTTCAGTCCTCACAGCTTCATCAGATGGAGACAAGAGCTGATAGAAAGGAGTGTGGAGGAAATCATGAGGAGATGAACCCTGCTCCAGGGAGACACTTTCAACCAGAGACTGAAGTCAAGACTGAAGACTCCTCTGAGGCTGAGAACTCCTCTGAGGCTGAGAACTCCTCTGAGGCTGAGACTGATGACAGTGATGATTGGAGGGAGGACAGAAAACGTCGGCCAGGTTCAAAGTGTGTGAGAGGAGATGATCTTAGAAGACTAATGCCTGGAGAGAAACCGTTCAACTGCTCTGAATATGGTAAAACATTTAAATCCAAAATTGAGCTGAACAGTCACAAAATGTTTCACATTGATGAGAAACCTTTGAGCTGCTCTGAGTGTGGTAATATTTTACAGACAAACATTCTCTGTACAGTCACAAAGTTATTCTCCCTGGAGAGAGACCGTTCAGCTGTGCTAAGTGTGGCAAAACATTTATCCTCAAAAGTTCTTCAAACAGACATAAGCTGATTCCCACTTGAGTGAAACCCTTTAGCTGTGACAAGTGTGGTAAAACATTTGGACAAAAATGTAATGTAAACACTCAGGTTATGGTTCATACTGAAGAGAAACCGTTTAGCTGTGACAAGTGTGGAAAGACATTTACACAGGTTCTTTGAACACTAACTTGCTGATTTATTCTGGAGAAAAACCTTTCAGCTGTGCTGAGTGTGGTAAAATAGTTCAATTTTGAAAGTATTTTTGATAAAAAAAAATGGTTCATACTAAAGAGAAACCCTTCAGCTGTGAAAGTGTGGTAAAGCATTTAGACAAAAAGTAATCTACACAGTCACAAAGTGGTTCATACAAAAGAGAAACTCTTCAGCTGTTTTAAGTGTGGTAAAGCATTTAGACAAAAAGTAATCTACACAGTCACAAAGTGGTTCATACAAAAGAGAAACTCTTCAGCTGTTTTAAGTGTGGTAAAGTATATAGACAAAAAGTAATCTACACAGTCACAAAGTGGTTCATTCAAAAGAGAAACTCTTCAGCTGTCACAAGTGTGATAAGACATTTCCGCAGAAAAGTTCTTCGAACACTAAACTTGCTGATTCATTCTGGAGACAAAATATTATTTGAAATATTTAGGTTTGAAAGTTAAACAAAATGGTTCACTCAGGAAAGAAACCCTTTAGCTGTGCTGAATGTGGTAAAACATTTTAACAGAACAGTTCATGTAGAAATATTTGGTGATTCATACTGGTGAGAAACCCTTCAGCTGTGATTAGTGTGGTAAAACATTTTAACAGAAAAGTTCATGTAGAAATATTTGGTGATTGATTCTGTTGAGAAACCCTTCAGCTGTGATGAGTGTGGTAAAACGTTTGTGTAGAAATATTTGGTGATTGATTCTGGTGAGAAACCCTTTCTTTTATGCAGAAAGGATCTTTGAGGAGAGACAACATTTAGTTGTGCTGACTGTAGTAAAGTATTTTGATTTGAAAGTTTTCTAAACAAACATAAAATGGTTCACACAGAACCCCTTCAGCTGTGGTGCATGTGGTAAAATGTTTGGACTTCAAAGTTCTCTAAACAGACACAAGCAGATTCACACTGGAGAGAAACCCAAACATCCAGACCTTTGTCTTCTGAACTGTTTTTGTACCACAGCTCACTTTTCAGGTCCAAGAATCCCCACACCCTATCCGTTCTAAGTGGATTTTACTTGAAGTGAGCGATGTAGACTTGTTTAGATGGACAGGAGTGGAGATAACTCCCCATCTTAACAGAGCCCAGTCCAGGGTCTCAATTTCCAACTACTTTTTATCTACAGTTGTTTGTAGTACCATTTGAGCACCATTGGTTAGCTCCTCCAAACACACCCTGAAACACATCCCAAATGCCACAGGTTCAAGAGATAATACTTTGTTTTCTTTTGCTTTTGTACAGATAAATATATGAATAAATAAACAATTATTTAACTATATGCAAACATACATACATAAACAAATACATAAATGCATTTTTTCATACATACATACATACACACATCAACAGAAACATATCAATAAAGAAATACACCTATTCATTCACATACACAAATACTCAGATAAATGACTACATCCATACATACATACACGCACACACATTTGGATATATAGAAAAGTAAATAAATACATAAACTTATGGATACACACATGCATAGATAGATCGATAAATAAATAAATGATTATATTCATTCATACATACACACACATACATCAACAGAAATATATCCATAAGTATGCATATATTCATCCATTTATAAATACTTACTCAGATAAATGAATAAATAAATGCATTTATTCTTAAGTAGATGACTAAATCTGTTCATATGATGATTTACAGATCAGACACAGCGACGAGGTGGTCGAACTCGAGGAGCAGCCAGTGAAGCAGTGAGGGCCCCTCACCACCATCCAGCTGCAGCTCCTGGACCTGGTAACGAGTGGCTGGAAAAGGACTGGCAGCCACTAAATATTCCCTTTACCCAGTGCCCCGGGCCTATCAATGCTGCTGCAGATCTTGATTCAGAGCAGCCAGCTGATTTTGTAGAATTATATATTTCTGATGAACTTGTGCAGAAAATTGTCAATCAGACTAACCTGTATGCTAATCAGTGCATTCAAGCTGAGAGTGATGCCACACCACATGCTCGCATTCATGCATGGAAACCAGTTACAGTAGCAGAAATGAAAGCCTTCCTGGGGCTCTTTTTCCTCACTGGTATAATTGGTAAACCTGAGCTTGAAATGTACTGGTCAACAGATGAAATGATAGCCACCCCCTACTTCAGCAAGGTCATGTCTCGCAACAGATTTGAAATTATTTGGAAATTTCTTCACTTTACTGACAATGAAACAAGGCCAGCCAACAGTGATGACAAGCTGTACAAAGTCCGCCCTGTCCTGGATTATCTAGTGTCTAAATTTAGGGAAATGTATCAACCCAACACTAACATTAGCATTGATGAGGGAATGCCTCTGTGGCGTGGGCGCCTGGCTTTCAGAGTGTACAATCCCCAAAAAACAACAAAATATGGAATTAAGTCCTACATTCTTTGTGATTCGGAGACAGGGTACTGTTTTAATTTAAAGTCCTACTGTGGAGAAAGTGCTCCACTAGGAGACAAAGTCGTCGCTCTTCTTGACCGTTTAGCAGGTCATGGCTACAGATTGTTCATGGACAACCATTTCAAGTCTGTTGCCTTATGTGAGCACCTTCTGAAAACCAACGTCTGTGGCACGTTCAGAAAGAACAGAGGCAAACCATCAGTTATTCGAGATGTTGGAAAAGCCAGCCTTAGGAGAGAGGGAACACCAATTATGCGTCACAGTGCGATGAATGGAGTCGATAAATTAGAACAAAACATTGTGTACTACCCCTTTGTCAGGAAGTCTCAGAAGTGGACAAAGAAATTTGTAACCTGTTTATTTCAGATTAGTTTGTTCAATGCGTTTGTCATTTACAAAGCTAAAAACCCACATGGCAAATACAGCACTCTTCTGTCATTCATTCAAAGTGTTGTGCAGTCATGGACCAGCCAAGAACCTGTGAGACAGGCTGATGGTCAGGAAACTGATGCTGAAGCAGGCAGAGATCACCCTTCAGCTCAGAAAACCCCCAGAGCACCATACAACACTGACTCTAGGAAGAGGGTGGATGCCATTTTTGCAGCCCATCCACTTGTTCCCATACAGCCAACAAACAAAAAACGGCACCCAACCAGAAGATGCAGGGTTTGTGCTCGGAAGGGATTGCGGAGGGAGACATCATATTACTGCAAAGGCTGTGGTGTCCCCTTACATTTTGGAGAATGTTTCACAGTATACCATACAAAGGTGCATTATAACACCTGAACAAATCAGTCAGACCTAATCACTAAAGACAGCCAATCACAATCAATCAATCGCTCATAATAAGAAATATATTTTGTCAGTGAGTTTAACCATGACTACCTGCACTGCCAGTCAAAGGTTTGGACACCCTCCTGTTGCATTGAATGAGAAGGTGTGTGTAGTGATTATGAGTTTTGATCTTATTTTGAAAATCCCAGTTCCTGTTTCATCCTTGTTGCTGCTGACTTTTCTCACTTTCCTCCTTGTTGCTTTTGGGTCCTGTTCTGGTTTTGATTACACCATGTTAACAGTGTATCCAAAGTTTTGACAGGTAGTTTACAATAATCAGTTCATCGTTGCATCCAGGTGAATGTTTGTGACACATTTAAAATAAATCCCTCAAAGCATTCCAGAAATCTAAAGTTTACATTAGTGAAATTGGCTTTTGACCAGTTGGATGTAAAAATGTTGTAATTATATTTTATAACATGTATGAGTGTACTGTTAACATGTTGGATGTTCTTATAGAGATATGTCTATCTACCAAAAAACCTGACAAAGCAACACCAAAAACTTAATGTGACTTCTTGTAACTTTTAAGAATGCCTCACATCACTTTGACATTTAGCAAAGGCCATTTAGGTCTGAGCCTCATTTAAAAGATCTGTTAGACTTAGACTGACAGAGAAATGATCGTGGTGGGTTTTTATTCTTGTTTTTTCCCTTTTTTTATGACCATTTTGATCTTGACTTAAATTCGATGTAAATAACCAAAGTTTGTTACATTTTGACTTTTTCAATAAATTCTTTAAACTTTTGTAGAGAGTTCAGAGTGAATTTTGTTTTCACAGCGACGCCCTCAAGCAGATAAGATCAGCACACCACAGCTCACATTACTGATTGACCCATTAGGGCACATTTCACATCTCACACCACGTATTAGCATCTAAGTGAGGAAGGTCTGCAGTTAGTTCTCCTGGAGCCAGGCTTCAATTTTTCTGACTTCAGCGTCTTAGATAAAAATGGGTGATCATCTCTAAATCAGCTGTTAGGAAGGTCAGAGGTCACCATCAGCTGCTCTGACTCAACCAATAAACATCTGACACTGAATGAGTACTCTGCAGAGAGAAGAGAGGAGAGAGACTGATGGACTTAATGACCAATCAGAGAGAAAGGAGAGAGATTAATGGACCAGCAAACGATGAGTTCTTTCTGCGTAACGCCTTGTCTGATAGGAAGAGATGGCATCCATCCTACTTTGGGTGGTGCATCTGTTATCTAAAAATATGGCAGAGTCAAACTTCTAACCTTTAAGAGTTGAGACCAGGTCACAGAGCTCCAGTCCCCGACACTCCTCTGTGCATGCTTCAGGACAGTTTTCCAGCCATTACTGTTATAATATTGATGAATATAATATTTATTCCATAGAGACTGTGTCTGTCCCTCGACTCAAACCTCACATACTGTAGCTGTTAACACAAAAGCAAATAAAAGAGGCGTCAACCATAGAAATCTGATTAAAATGAAAACCTCAAATGTAGGAACACCAAAACATCAGATAATTGTAAGTGGTCTCCTAAATATTAGATCACTGAGATCCAAATCTTTACTAGTGAATAAACTTATATCAGAAAATCACATTGATTTATTCTGTTTAACTGAAATGTGGCCGTGCCAGGAGGAATATGTCAGTTTAAGTCATTTAAATACTCGTATACCATGAGACACAGGAAAGGTGGTGGTTCAGTAGCTATTTATCATTCTTGTCTCCTAAACAATCCTAGACCAAAGGCTGATCACACTTCTTTTGAAAGCCTTGCTCTAAACTTACTGCATACTGTTTCAAGAACCTGCCAGCCAGTCTTTTGTGATAATTTATTGTTCTCCAGGCCCTTATTCTGAATACTTACCATAATTCTCAGAGTTTATATCAAACTTGGTCCTTAGCTCCAATGAAATACTTATTGTTCGGGATTTTAATATCCAGGTCCATATCAAACCTTCTAACTACAGGCCTATATCAAACCTCCCCTTTACTTCAAAGATCCTGGAGAAAGTAGTGGTTAATCAGCTTTGTGACCTGCAAAACAACAGCCTGTTTAAGAGCCTTCAGTCAGGATTTAGAGCTCACCACAGCACAGATACTGCATTTAGTTGAAGTAACTAATGATTTATTCTCAGCTTCAGATGAGGGACTTCTCTCTGTACTTATCTTGATAGATATCAGTGCTGCTTTTGACACCATACATGATTATGTTCTTCTACGGAGATTTGAGGTATTACTCAGGACTACAAGGACTGCTTTAAATTGGTTTGAGTCTACAAATTTGATAGATACCAGTTTGTAAAATATGTCTTCTGTACACTAAAGTAAGCTACAGAGTTCCTCAAGGCTCTGTGCTAGGTCCAATTCTCTTCTCCATATATATGCTTCCCCTCTGTGATATCATGAGGAAATACTCCGTTAATTTTCATTGTTACACTGATGATACTCAGCTGTATATATCAATGAAGCCAGGTGAGACAAATCAGTTATCTAAACTAGACACGTGTCTGAAGGACATTAGGACCTGGATGGCCAAAAATTTTCTTCTCCTTAACTCAGTCAAGACAGAGATCATTGTGCTGGGCCCTCGGCACCTTAGAGAAACCTTTTCTAATGATTTAACTGCCATAGATGGCATTAGCCTGACGCCAAGCACAACTGTTAGAAATCTTGGGGTTCTATTTGATCAGGATTTATCCTTTAACTCTCACATAAAGCAAATTTCAAGAACAGCCTTTTTTCATCTTGGTAATATCGCTAAAATCAGGCCTATCCTATCTCAAAGTGATGCTGAAAAGCTAGTCCAAGCTTTTGTTACCTCTAGACTGGACTACTGTAATTCTCTTCTTTCAGGCTGTCCCAGTAAGTCGCTTAAGACACTTCAGCTGGTTCAAAAATGCTGCAGCACGTGTACTGACTAGAACTAGGAGAAGAGACCACATTACTCCTGTATTAGCTTCTCTGCATTGGCTTCAATAAAATATAGAATAGAATTCAAGATTCTTCTTCTCACCTACAAAGCTCTCAGTGGACAGGCTCCAGTTTATCTTAAAGGGCTCCTCTTCTCTGGAACCATTTACCGACCCAGTTCAGGAGGCAGACACCCTCTCCACCTTTAAGGTTAGACTTAAAACATTCCTCTTTGATAAGGCTTTTAGTTAGGGACCAGCTCATAGCCCATAGTTTAGACACATACAAAACCCAAAACCAGTGAAGTTGGCACGTTGTGTAAATCGTAAATAAAAACAGATTACAATGATTTGCAAATCCCTTTCAACCTATATTCAACTGAATACACAGCAAAGACAAGATACTTAACGTTCGAACTGGTAAACTGTGTTATTTTTTGCAAATATTAGCTCATTTTGAATTTGATGCCTGCAACATGTTTCAAAAAAGCTGGCACAAGTGGCAAAAAAGACTGAGAAAGTTGAGGAATGCTCCTCAAACACTTATTTGGAACATCCCACAGGTGAACAGGCTAATTGAGAACAGGTGGGTGCCATGATTGGGTATAAAAGCAGCTTCCCTGAAATGGTCAGTCATTCACAAACAAGGATGGGGCGAGGGTCACCACTTTGTGAACAAATGCGTGAGCAAATTGTCGAACAGTTTAAGAACAACATTTCTCAACGAGCTATTGCAAGGAATTTAGGGATTTCATCATCTACGGTCCGTAATATCATCAAAAGGTTCAGAGAATCTGGAGAAATTACTGCACGTAAGCGGCAAGGCCGAAAACCAACATTGAATGCCCGTGACCTTCGATCCCTCAGGCGGTACTGCATCAAAAACCGGCATCACTGTGTAAAGGATATCACCACATGGGCTCAGGAACACTTCAGAAAACCACTGTCAGTAACTACAGTTCGTCGCTACATCTGTAAGTGCAAGTTAAAACTCTACTATGCAAAGCGAAAGCCATTTATCAACAACACCCAGAAACGCCGCCGGCTTCGCTGGGCCCGAGCTCATCTAAGATGGACTGATGTAAAGTGGAAAAGTGTTCTGTGGTCTGACGAGTCCACATTTCAAATTGTTTTTGGGAAGTGTGGTCGTCGTGTCCTCCGGACCAAAGAGGAAAAGAACCAGCCGGACTGTTATAGGCGCAAAGTTCAAAAGCCAGCATCTGTGATGGTATGGGGGTGTATTAGTGCCCAAGGCATGGGTAACTTACACATCTGTGAAGGCACCATTAATGCTGAAAGGTACATACAGGTTTTGGAGCAACATATGTTGCCATCCAAGCAACGTCTTTTTCATGGACGCCCCTGCTTATTTCAGCAAGACAATGCCAAGCCACATTCTGCACGTGTTACAACAGCGTGGCTTCGTAGTAAAAGAGTGCAGGTACTAGACTGGCCTGCCTGTAGTCCAGACCTGTCCCCCATTGAAAATGTGTGGCGCATTATGAAGTGTAAAATACAACAACGGAGACCCCGGACTGTTGAACAACTTAAGCTGTACATCAAGCAAGAATGGGAAAGAATTCCACCCGAAAAGCTTCAAAAATTGGTCTCCTCAGTTCCCAAACGTTTACTGAGTGTTGTTAAAAGGAAAGGCGATGTAACACAGTGGTAAAAATGCCCCTGTGCCAACTTTTTTGCAATGTGTTGCTGCCATTAAATTCTAAGTTGATGATTATTTGCAAAAGAAAATAAGGTTTCTCAGTTCGAACATTAAATATCTTGTCTTTGCAGTGTATTCAATTGAATATAAGTTGAAAAGGATTTGCAAATCATTGTATTCTGTTTTTATTTACGATTTACACAACGTGCCAACTTCACTGGTTTTGGGTTTTGTAGTTAAGATGCAATAGGCTTAGACTGCCGGGGGGATCTGGCACACTGGGCTCTATCCCTCTCTCTCTCACACTCTCTCTCCATATCTGCCTCTGTCCCTTTCTCTTTGCTCCTGTACTCGTCTCTGGCTCTGGTCTTGTAGGTGGCCTGGGATCCTTGGTGGAGACTGCCTGCTGTGGAGTCACAAAGCTTCAATAACTACAATTACTATTACTTGGCCATTTCTATAGCCCCATTTCATTATCACTACAGTTCCTGATTATAACTTTAGAGGGATCAACTATATATATATATATATATATATATATATATATATACACACACATTTATAAGATTGATCTCTCTATCTGTGGAAGGATTGATTGTTCATCCATAGTAACTATCTTTACAGCTGCATAGACATGAGGTCCCTCTTGAAAATGAGATGCCACATCCAGTGGCGGCTGGTGCCAAAAATTTTAAAGGGGGGGCGCAGCCTTGGAGGAAACAAACCAAAGAAGCGCTCCATACTACACTGAAAAAAAATAATAAAGACAAAACATAATCACAATGCAACCTACTTTGAACAATCCAATATTTGAACAGAAATTTTGCTCTCCTTTCCTTCTGGCCTGCAAATTTCTCAATGACCCTCTGATTGAAGTCCATCATCTCTGTCTCTTTTCCATTGACAGCATGGCCAGTGCATTCAGCCTGTCCTGGTTCATGGTGTTTCTCAGGGAAGTGTTGATTCTTTTTTAGGCTTGAGACACACCTCTCAGCTTCTGCAGTGGTCATGGGTGTGGTGATGAGGGTCTTTAGGAGAATGACAGTCTCTGAAAATACCTCTCCAAGATTATTTTCCATCAACAACTGGATAAGATCCACAGCTCCACAGCAGGCCTTGAACTCCTCCTTGCTGTAGATTCAGACTGAGCTCTGTCTTCAGCTTTAGTTGAGCACTGGGTCGGCCTTCAAGGTGCTGCTGAGGGAATCTTCAAGAAACATGGTGTGGTACTGTGTGAATCTGTCATTAAGAAATACAGAGAAAAGCACATTTTATTACCAAAAGTTAACATCAGTATTTACTGAAAAAAATCAATATAGCAGCCAAAGCTTAACCTGCTCCCAGAAAATAAATATGTTA